>PNEQ01058474.1:58888-73696 GCA_003012365.1 Medauroidea extradentata | reverse complement strand
CCGTGACATGTACTTTTACAGCGAATTTTTTCGTTTTATTGTGTTTATTGGTTTTCAGGGGGCGTGTGAACCAAAAACATGCAAATTTTGACTTTGAAATGCCATTATGGGAAAACTGGCTGAGTTAGAAAATTTTTATATGAGGAAAATGTACTCCCAAGTACCGTATACAAAACTAATACTGCGTCATTCAAATTTAAATTATGATTTTTCCCAACTTGAACGCCCTTCAGCTGTGACGACATTTTATTGTGTGATGATGGAATTAATCAACATGAGCCATCGAAATGTTCCGCGTCTGTAATCCTAACTCTTCCGTGGCCTGGTCAGACCGGCGGGTTAAGAGCACCGCCTGTCATGGTCGTAATTTAGATGCGCGTGGGTGTTGCTGTGACAGTTACACGCGTCCCGGCCGTCGTCAACTAAGTTTAACATGCACATAACAATCAAATTTACTGTCAACCCTTACCTTGCTATGTGGTCTGTTACCAAACAGAGACTTCGCAATTTACGCGCGCAATAAACACTACTAAGTCCGACGAAAATGTTACGTATATCATAAAGAGTCCTGTCTGTCGAGCCTAGTATCTTCTGTAATACCACTCTGCATTTAAACAACTTCTTCTCCGACTCCTCCTCTAAACTTCTGAACTTTACAAGGATACCATAATATCAGTGACTAGTTACCCCTACCCCCTTCCAAAGCACCGTCTACATCTGGTAAACAGCTCAATACCTTGAGATCTTATCAAGAGAACAGACTTACAAACTAAGGGGCGCCGTCTACAACGTGTGCACATTGTGCCAACTTACGAAATACAAACACACTTCAGACAAGGACGGAATGTCGTTGTGAAGACACCATGCTTATTGAAAACACTGTTTCTAAGCCCTACAACACAGTTAAAAACTGTCTTTCCAGACTGTCGTACTGTTAAATATACTAACCGAGTGTATGTAAACCACAGATAGGAATGTGAACTGAACTGTGCTACAGTCTTTCCTCCATTTAAAGGAAATGGTCACAGTTTACGGATGTTCAAGTGTGATAAAATCATAATATTATATTTTTATTAAATATTGTTAGTTTTATAGACGATACTTGTGAGTACATTTTACTCTTACGAAACAATTTTAGCTCTCATTGGTCTTCAAAGTCAAATTTTCTTTGTTACACAGCCATGCAAATAGTGAAAACCAACTAACTTACTTAAACAAATTAATTCACCGAGAACTTACATCCCATGAGCTATGCAGTAAAACATTTAAAAAACCCACAACGTAATATTTTGTATTAAAAAAAATCGCAAATGTACAGTAAGAAGTTGGAAATTCAGCAATTAAAAAAAATACAAAACCAGTTCCCAGGATTTTTTAAATTGTTTTATTACGTGGTCCGTAGTTAGAGACACTGGAAAATCGCGAAAATGTTTAACATAGTCTCCAATAAACTGTAGTATATTAACCGTGACACGTGTGAACAGTTTTGTGGCGAATCACACACGCTGTGTGTTCAAGCTGTACAGTTCTAACTGGGAATGTTGTATAGAGAAACAATGCTTCAAATAAACCATAACCAATATAGATACAAAACATTCAGTGTTATATACAGCATGTTGGAACCTAGCAAATAACTCACTTTTCCCGCGATTTTCCAGTGTCTCTATCCATAGTATGTTATTTCACTGTGAATTATTTCACGTATGTCAGTCAATTGGTTTTCACTATTTTCATGGCAGAAGAACATGCAAATTTTGACTTTGACGCACCGTAATGAGAAAACTATGCCAGATAAAATTGTTTCGTAAGAGGAAACTGCACTCACGAGTATCGTCTACAAAACTAACACTATTTCATAAAAATATAAAAGTATGATTTTATCGCTCTTGAATATCCTTAAGAGTCCCATAGAAAAATTGATTGGCTGGAATATTGGACGCTAGTTCGGTGTGTGGTTCTAGGTCACAGTGACGTGGCGTGACTGTGTTTCAAAGTAAGCTGTATTTCGCGACGTCTGTACAAATCCTATAGCGGCCTATCATAAGTGGCGTCACACTCTTTTCTCGTCACTACAGATAACCAGCTCATGAACTTGTACAGACGTTACAAAGCACAGCTAACGTTGCAACACACCCACTTCACGCCACTTGCTCCCGTCACTTCTGAGTCTGTAACGTACTGTACCAATATTCTTTTTCAGCAATTCTGATCTTTCCGTCACTCACCAATGTAAGTACAGTTTGCCAGGGCCACTTGACATACACCGTTTTATACATCACATTTCTCTCAGGATTCAACTCCCGAGATCGAAACATAATACTTTACCGGTCCAGTCGAGAAGGCACACCATTTTCACCCAACAATTATTTTGAGCCTGCGCAGAAATAATTTTTTGATATATTCAAATCAGGTAACACTTTATTACATGTGAAATAATACTGTTTTAAAGGAGGAATAGTAGCAGTTTTTCAGAGACAAACTTAATGTTTCGAAAATAATTTTCCTTTGTTGCAAATATACTATCGCCGTCAAAGAAATCCGTTTTATGAAAAAAATTAGTAACCAAGATTACGTCCTTTAAGAGGGCGTGGTACACTATACAAAGAAAAAAAGCATGAATCTATAACTGTAGGTTTCTTGAAGCCAATTTGCGAAAGTTAAACAATAGCATTCCTGTACAATAGTTTTAGCCAAAGTTTTAAACTAAATTGTTTCCAGTGTTACGAACCTCTGAGGCACAATTTCTGACGCCGGAACATCGTGCATTTAACTGCGACGCAAGAGATCACGCGTAACGAATTAGTTATCCTGGATAAATATTTACTCATAAAGTTGGTAAATACCATTATCTAGGATTGGCATTGAGTATTTTATCCATAGGCTATTGGCTTCGAAAAAAGCGTAGAAATCAATTGATTTTTTCAGCGTTTGTTTATCAACCGCGCACTTTTAAGTTTTGCCTTACGGAAATCAAGGTTCAGTTTACCTATTCTAAACATTTTCGATAACCTTTTTTCTTTGATATAAAAACATTAAATTCTTCGCAGGTATGTTGGACATAGTGAGTCCTTACTGGATGGCTTTGTCTATAAAAAAAAAAGATCATAGTGAATAGTGTTTGATTTGTCAGTCACTGAGTACGAACTTGAAGGTGTTAACTCTTGAGCTAACTAAAACATGGGAAGTAATTTCAACAGCAACTGTTCAGCCAATCATTCCCACTGCGATCATATGGTTGTAATTTTCTATTCATTAATTTTACAAGGTTGCTGTCAACTGCCGGATTATTAATCATGCAAACTGACAGCTCTTGAGATCATTAATTACACGACAATCAACTGGTGTTACATATTCTTACTCCTGGATCGTACGCATGACAGAATTGAACTGTCCTTTTCAGGAAAGTTTATAACGATACGCCAAAGCTGCTCGTTCCGTAGTCTAAATTGTAATAAGTAATTATTTTGACTTTCTTGAACGAAAATAGTAAAATTTAACTCCTACGTAGAGAGCGCAAAATCACACAATTACACCATTGTTTTTTTTTTTTTTTTTTTTTTTACGATGGCAAAAATTACTGGTCGAGTAGTGTTTCGTCATTCACTTATGAGTTGAAAGCCATATAGCCCCTCTATTTTTGGCGAAAATAATTTTGTACCGAACTTGTTTCCCATCTGCAGCTCCGCTTCGTGGTTATTGGATAACACTAATTTGTGCACAGGCGTCAGTTATTTGACTGTGCCAATCAGCATAATGTTACTGAGACCCCACAGTCTGTGATTTCCGGGTGGGATCCTTACACGCTGAGAATTAAAAACAACCAATAACAGACCGTGAAACAGCTACTCAGTTATATCAAATTATATTAACACAGATTATGGGCGTGGGTTCAAATCCTGGACACAGCAGGCATGTTCCCATGTTTACTCTACGTAACGTACATAAAATAGTACCTGGAAATTGAACAGTTTCCGAATGAACTTCTTTCTGCTGAATCTCTGCACAAGGCACAGTGGTCGGGTGGCGGCCGCCTACCCCACGCTTAAAATGCGTTACAGAGTGTTCGTAAACAGGTTTTTTCTGCGAAACTATTTCACGTGTGCCCATTGTGCCAACGTTCGAAAAGAAAACACACTTCGGACAAGGTCGGAACCTCACTGTTAAGACGCTACGCTCATTAAAAACACTGTTTCTAAGTCCTCCAACATGGCTAAAAACGGCCTTTTCAGACTTCCGTACTTCGGAATGTACTAAGCAAATGTATGTGAAACTCATATTGCGACCTGCACTGAAATTAGTTGAAGACTTTGCACTAATAAAATTATATGGTCACAGCTTAGTGTCCCATAGTAAAAACCGTTCGGCGGGAAGCTTGCACGCTAGTTCAGCGCTTGGCTCGTTGAGGCGATGATACATTTGATGTGCGCTTCAAGGTCGACCTTACTGCTCCGTCACTTTTGAGCCTCTCACGCGCGGGTAGGCAGCGCCCTTAAGGGCGCGATCAACCGCAATTTTCATCACCATGTATTTATTTTTGTATTTGTACCAGTTATTTTGTCCTTGTTTACGACACAAAATGTGACTAAATTTTTGCTATTGTAATTTTTTTTTCATCTGGCATAGGTTTTGGGTAATGGCTCGTTAAAGCCAAAATTTGAATGTTTCCGCTTTAAGGACGAAACTAAAACCAACTCACTCACCAAACTTAATAAATGCACAGTGAATAACGGTATTGTAGGCTACAAATTCAGCTATGTTAAACAACAAAATGAAATATTTAGTATTTTGGAAATAATTATTGAATTTTTCAAATTTTTATTTTAGATTTCAGTGATTTTTATTAAAATTTAAAAAAAGTTTTTATTCTTTGTTTTTATTTACATGACATTTTATCCTTCGACGTCTTTATCCACTGTTAAATTTATTTCTCAGATTGGTTTGTCGGTTGGTTTTACTGTAGTCCTTACAACGGGAACATGTAAATTTTGACTTTAACAGGTCATTACCTAAAACTATGCAAAATTAAAAAAGTTCATAAGAGTGAAATTTAGTCAGATTTTGTTTCTAAAATAAGAAAATAATCTGGCACAAATAAACAATAAAAACATGGCGATGAAAATTGCTGTACCTCAGTTTTCAAAATTTTTTTTTTATTTTTATATTTGTACCAGATATTTTTTCCTTGTTTTAGACATAAATTGTGACTAAATTTTCCTCTTTGAAAATTGTTGTTTCTCTCATAGTTTTCGCGTAATGAGTATAAGCGTCAAAATTTACATTTTACGATTTTATGTACGCCACTAAAACCAACTGTAAAACCAAAGTGAAAAAATTCGCAGTGTATAACAATGTTGTAGGCTATGAAATGACATATATAGAAACAAAAAAAATTTGTATTTAATAAAAAATGCTGAATTTTTAAATGAAAATTTAAAAACTTCAAAAATTGTTAATTTTTTATTTTATATAGTTCAAATCATATACTACAACATTGTTATACACTATGCATTTTTTAGGTTAGGTATGTCGGTTGGTTTTAGTGGCGTACATAAAACCGTAAAGTCGAAATTTTGGAATTTACGACTCATTATGCAAAAACTATGAGAGATACAACAGTTTTATAAGAGGAAGATTTAGTCACAATTTATGTCTAAAATAAGAAAAAAATATCTGGTACAAATATAAAAATAAAAAAAGACGTTTAAAATTGAGGTGAACCGTGCCCTTAAAGTCGCTCTTCACCGGAAAACGCGCAATTATATAATATTTCGGAACACTGCCCAACGCTTACACATTGTATCTGTCGTAATTTCCCGCAAGTGAAATATTTTTCGGTTCTATTGTTTTCATGCAAGAGTATATCAAAGTACGTATTTGACTATTTTCAGTACCTGACCAAAATAAAAACTATTCGAACGATACGAATAAAATAATTTAGAATAAAAAAATTATTATGCAACGAATGTCACCTTTTTTATTTTAAAATTATTATTTAAAATACAGGTTTAAAAAATGCAATCGCTTAGGTACATTCAAGAATTTGTTTTTATACAAGTAATTAATAATAAAAAAACTTTAAACGATATTACAAAGGTGTCATTCTGTAGTTTAACACATTTAAATTATATCTGAATTATTTTATTCGTACGGTTTTAATAGTTTTAACTTTCGGTTAGTTGCGAAAATATTCAAATTCCTACTATGACATGTACTTGTACGGAAACTGTGTAACCGAAACATATTTTATTTGCGGAAAGTTGCTATTTATGTAACGTGTAAGAGTTATGCTTTGATTGGTGCAGTTATAAAGTTACGAATTGTTCGATGCAAAGAGCACTTAACGCAGTGCCTAGTACTTTTCCGTTGGTGTTCATAATAGTTTTAAAATTCCCATCTTATATCGATATTGAAGATTCGCTCATTGTTTGGATGCTTGTATGTCATCCGCCTGCAGGCACTCAGTAATAATTTGCATTCTGGCCCTAATACGACATTTATTATTTATTCGATATGAAACATTTGACTGATGTGAAAAAAACTACCAAGCATTACTTTAAGAGGAGTCTTCACCGGTGTCGAATTTCCACCTTTGACGCGTGGTAACAGCGTAGCGATAAGAGCCAGTGTCCCACGCTTGACGAGAAGCATATCGCCTCTATTCACATCGCCAAACTGGCGTGCAAGGTTTCCGTTGTAGTCTTTTTCCTACGGTGACCACAACATTGTATTTTTTTAATAGTATGAAGTAAAGACCAACGCATGCCTGTCGTTTCGCACTTTACGAATTCAGGTAATATCTTCAGAGTTACAGCAGCCTAAAAAAAAAAAGTTTTTAGCCATTTTGAGATGTCCGAAAATCATGTTTCTAACAAGCGTGCGGAATTTTTGAAAAAATAGAAGCATAGTTTCAAGTGTGTGCTCTTTTCGTAGATAAACATAATATGAACAAGTAAAATATGTAAAATAGAATACGCGTAACACGTTGCAACGCCGTCCATGCGCCAGTCGAGGACTCCTCTTAACAGCGCTAGTTGGGGCGACATGAGATAAGAATGGAGCAACGATGGAATACAAGGAAGCAGATACAAAAATATATAGAAGAACTCCGAGTTAACCCACCGCACTATACCATAAACGTCAGATATAATGGACAAGTGAGAATAAGTGAAGAAAATCAAAAAGGTGGGAGGCAAGTTTTCAGACCACTACACAGCCTTGACTTCAGTTCAAGGTTAGATTCGGGCACCTTTTATCTAGAGTTTCTTCGTACCAGAGAGACTGGCTCCAAAGTCGTATTACACACAGAGAACTATGTTTGGTACAGTCAACCATTTTGATACAGGCTGTTTAAAAACCACCACATACTAAGCACACAACGCGAATCTTGGGCTAAATTTCAAACAAAAATTTTTGTGACAGAATGTTGTACAACGACATTTTACATGCACAATGTGGCAACATTGCATTGGTGAAAAAAGAGTATAGTTGTAGGTACCATACTTGTGTTAAAATAGGGACAACACAACAGTTTGGTTGTAGGTACTACTCTGGACAGTTCCTTCAACAATCTGTTTTGTAGAAGAAATGAAGAGTCTTGTTGCCTTCACACGATAGATGGTAACTTCTACAAGACAGATTGTTGAAGGAACTGTCGAGAGTAGTACCGACAACCAAACTGTATTGTTGTCCCTATTTTAACCCAAGTATGGTACCTACAAGTATACTAAAATAGATCGCAGGCTTTCACGGCCGTTGTCTGCATTTTCTTGGCTTGTGGGTGTGAGCCGCGTCTGAAGATTGTCTTGCGACGTTTCGGCAGTCGTTGCAGCTGCCATCATCAGGTAGTCAGAGTCGGAGACCAACTGACCAGTTGACTACCTGATGATGGCAGCTGCAACGACTGCCGAAACGTCGCAAGACAATCTTCAGACGCGGCTCACACCCACAAGCCAAGAAAATACAAGTATACTCTTTTTTCAGTAATAGTTCGTCCCCTCTTGTGCTCCACAGATACCACTACTACTACTAACCTACTGTTATGACCTGTATAGTATGGGTGCAGGTTCAAATTCCGAGCAGTCCAAACATAATTCTACGTTTATTTGACGTAACATACATCGGACCATGAACTTTTCGCGGAAATAATTTTGCCCCAGTGTGTTTCAGTGTCTTATGTGCACGTGTACAGTTTTGATTCATGGTCAGTACACTGTTAAAAATTTCCGTAAATTCACGGAAATATTTACAGAAAAGTACTGTAATTTTACGGAAGTGGCTTCCGTAATATTATGTTTACGGAAATGTGTCCGTATTGCCAGTTTACGGATGTTTGACCGTAACTTTCCATAAATTCATGAAAATATGTTTCTACAATTTTAAAGCATATTTTACTGCGTTTCTTAAAAAAAAAAGTGGTATTAATAATGAATCCTGTATGTCAAATACAAAAGTTGTCTCTTATAAAGTTGATATCTTACCACTGCATTGAACTCATTTACTCATAAATTGTCACTGAGGTTCAATGCCCCGGCCGGGGAGGTGACATTTACAACCACCTCCTCGGGTTCAGGACTGGGTGTTTGTGTTCGTCTTGTCTATGTGCCAGAAAACAACTTACAATTACAACGACAACTACACAATACCAAGTTACTGGGGAATGCATTAATTAACTAACTTAAAAGGGGGGGGGGGAATGTTTGGTGCAGTGGCGAGGCGTTAGCCTTGCCATTGTACCAAAACATTTATTTAAAAAAAAAAATGGTTAGAGCTTCTGCCTGGCAGTTATAAGGTCGTGGGTTCGAATTCCCGGCAATTTCGAAAATTTTGTCAGGTTACTAAATAGTGTGTTAGAATGTCGATAACACATAGCTAATAATAAAACGTTGTATTTCTAGATAATGGAGTGCTAGTAGATTACAGAAACTTAATTTTTTTTTGCGGAAAACGGATTGTCCGTTATTTTACGGAGGGTTCCGTTATCAAGAAAAACTGAGTGTCCGTTACTTTACGAAGATTTTTGGATAATTTTTGCCAGTACTTTTCCGTAATTTCACGGAAATTTTTTCTAACAGTGTGATTGGATGTTTGAACTGTCACGTGTCTAGTGGTTCTACCTGCAAATAACATACCTACCGTAATTGCAAAAACATCACAGGGGTTGGCACAGTCAAATGAGAGACGTCACTTTACACAGTCTGTCAATAACCATGAAGCATAGCTGCAGATGTGGACGTAAGGCACTGAAACAAATTGGGGCAAAATTATTTTCGCGAAATGTTCATGGCCCTAAACATACATAAAGTTATACCTGGACGTGGAGCAAAATAGGGGATTAGAATTTATTGGTTTGTGGACGTACGCCATTGCTCATGAGTAGGGACTGGGACATTTCGCGAATTCAATGACCTATAGGCTAGAATCCATTGTACTATACATACTCAAGCCCCGTCTATTCGTTCATTGTCTGTTGTTCCACTGACAAGCAGCTAGTGGACAAATAGTCGGGCTTCAGTATGCATACGATAGTTGATTATATCCGACAGGTCATTGAATTCGCGAAATTTTCCAGTCCCTACTCATGAGCAATGGCGTACGTCCACAAACCAATAAATTCTAATTGTAAACTCCCATCGCAACAAACTTTTAAAAATCTCACAATATAGGATGTTCTCCGCGCCGGGAATTTGCCCAAATAACTGATTTTATATGGTCGTCATGCTGTGACAAAATATTAAACATATGTAAATAATTGAAGTAAATTAATGAAACGTTAACAGTTTATGGTAATAAATATAAATGTCAAATGTACTAATTTTCAAAATTATCTAATAAATGGTTTGCGTATGGTTGGGGATACGATAAGCCATTGTGCCAGGTGGTCGCTGATTGGCTGGGAGTTGTCTCCATGAAGGAGAAGGGAAGCTTTGTCGCTGTGCGAGGGGTGAGACACTCTTGTCGCGTGTGCCGGACGCGGAAGACGTCGGTGAGGCATCGTTGTTTTTATTGTAGACACGCCTACGTAAAGTGACGCCTCGCGAATTTAAGATGTCAGTGCGAAATTGATTGTATATATTGGGCTATAAAATATCGATTATACTTGTATAGCATAAAAGGAGGTTAAATATTCAGTAATAGCGACTCCTGTACTCTGGCGCATCGGGTTCTAAACCCTATGTCACCAAGAAATACAACCAATCGCTTATTTATTTGACCTACCGCAAGTATTATACTGTTTGCTCAAACAGTCCCAATTACCGTGCATATATATGAGAAAAGCAACGAATTAGTAGCAGAGGTAAACGTTGTACATTTTATCACCAACATTTACGTTTCCAATATAGTCCAGGAATAGTGTGTTGTGATTATTATGCGTTTATTTCTGGAGAACCTGTATACGCTAATATGTGGCGAAACAAATATGTATTTTATTCAACAAAATTTTTATTACCTGAAATGTTTGCCTTTAATGCGCCTTAAGGCCTTGTTACGGAGTTTTGCAGTGATTAAGAAAATATTTTTTTTATTGCTACCTAATACTCATATCAAAATTTCGCTGCATAATTTGGACATTTATATGTTATAATTTGTAGCTACATTTTTTTGTAGAATTATACTGAACGGTTTTTTAGATTTCATCGCCCAAAGTACCACGTTTTTCGTCGTGAAAATAAGCAAAAATAAAGAAAATAATTTTTTTGCTGGCGAATGGTGCATTATTTTAAAAAACGCGTCCACAGTATTGTGCATCGTGTGATTGCACATTGACTCAAAATTTTTTCAAAACTTTTGGTTAAAAAATATTTGAGTTATTGGCACCAGTCTGAAAAAAATCTCGGGAACAAGCCCTTAAATACTATTTGGACTAAGCCCTGTTGTTGAAAGAAAGAAATCTGGCAGAAAACGAAATAGTTGGTTGATTCAGCTGTAAGATAATAGTTTAGTCTTATACAAACATATACACGGTTGACTGTACCACGTTTTCCTTTGTGAATTATCTAGCACACAAGGGCTACATTAGTAGGCGTTTCCTGTGAAGTGTCGACCGTAAGTGAAGTTCTAGGAAGTGTGCTTAACACCAGACAGTCAGCGGCCGGATTCCGACGTTAACTCTCGCTTTGGAAACTCGTCTCAATTCCAGCCGTCCACTTTAGTTCCTGCAATCAATTATATACGAGCCACGCACGCTGATGTACGCGGGTCACGGTAGACAAGCACTTTTGAAGACAGCCTTCTCAACAATATCAACCAACAAAAATGTCAAAATAGAACTTAAAATATATAGTTTCAAACTACTGCTGAACCTTAAATACGTTAGGAATCGCTACGCTAGTATAACAGGTAAGCAAATTGAATGAGTGACAGATTTTGGTCAGCACTTAACATCGAAGTATTTAGCGCTGGTGATGGGTGATATGAGGTGGGTATGGAGCGGCGCCCGAGTAAAAGGGCGGGGAATAGGAGATCCCCGAGAAAACCCGCCGACTAACGGCATCGTCCGGTACGGTTCCCACATGCGAAATTCCGAGAATCGAACCCGGGTCGCCTTGATGGGAGGCGAATGGTCTGACCATTCGATCACCGTGGCCCTTTAGCGCAATTGAAACCGGATAGAATAAATCAACAAGACTAAATCCATAAAGTGACGTGCCGATCCAAACATTAATTAAAAATTTAAATTATGATTTTGGGTTATCTTTTGGACTTTTACAAATGCACACTCAACATAATTAAATTTTGTTACAGGTACTTTCATGTTTGCTATCTATTTTGTTTACTTAGCGGTCATTCGACGCATTTATAGTAAAAAATAGTTTGAAAGGATTATTGCTTTTTACTTTTTATGGGATCGATTTATGTGTCGGTATTTCTAACTCTCAATTTAAGGTTTATTTGTAGTGTTTTAACCTTTATTGCTTCTACAATTATTGTAAATATGAAATAAAATAAGATGAATATTCCATTCTGTCTATGTGATTATCATACCGACTTGGAAAACCGCTCATAACCTTCATAAAGATTGTCAAAGTTTCATAAAATACAGTTAGTAACCAGGCAGATGAAACTAATTTTTAATTTAAAACAAAAAAGTTACCAGAGTAAGTCCTAATAAGCCAACTTTTCTCAATATGGATAAAAATTGACCCTAAGAGTTCAAATCATTTACGTACATCTAGGAATATTAAATAAAAATACTTTATATTATTATCGTTCTATTTTGTAACATGGTAGAGCTACAACAATATAGAAAAGTTAAATCGAATTTGGATAATACATTGTATGAATATTATATTGGCGTTCTATCGGTCCTGTAGTTATTCACACACACACACACACACACATGTATATATATATATATATATATATATATATATATATATATATATATATATATATATATTAATAAAGACAACTGGAACAAAAAACTTACAATTTTCATTACACTACTTAGAAATGATTGTGTACCAAGCATAAAGAAACTCCGGAAAATGGTCCGCATGTATTTCAGGTGATAAAAATAATTCCAGAGCCACAGTTTTCAAAGCTAAATAAAAAATTAACACGCTGTAACATGTACTACATCGTTCATGAAACTGTAATATGTCGTATCCCACAATACTGTAGTTTCACTGAAAACTTTTTTTAAAATCATTATAGGAGAAAATGCATTTTGATATGCATCAAAACAAACCCATATTAGTCCTTGGAGAGATATGGCATTTTTATTGAAAATGTAAAAATAGCCATTGTGCCTTTATATAGCGAAAAGTTAACTTCATTTAAAACGAGGGTTACGGCATATTGCTGTTTCATGGACGGCATGTTAAAATTCTGAATAATGGTTTATTTAAATACCTCATGTAATTAAGAAAAAATCAAAAAATTCCACCACAGTGTAACTATTAACACAGCACGAACAAAATAAATAAAAGTCTGATTGATTTTCTAAGAACTATACGTGTAACTAAGTGTAATGAAGTTCTGGATACATCATTTTATGCTACATATATAAAAATGGCCGCCATTTTCAAAATATCAACAAAGGATAAACGAAGTACACAAATTCATGTCAGCTTAGTACGTAGTATAGGCCTATGGGTACCAAGTTTTATTAAATTCGAAAAAAATATTTCCACAGATGACACATTGTGTTATAAATATATAAACGCCACAATTTTGAAAACATGATTATAGACTGAACGAAATACACCAAAGTCCAGTCAGCTTACTGAGTGGAGGGCTACATGTGTACCAAGCTTGATGAAATTCGAAAAATATTTTCTTAGATTGGTTGTATATCACTAAAAATTAAAATAAATAGTTGCCGCCGTTTCGAAAGTGTTAATCTAGAAAACACGAAATATACAAATGTCAATTTAACTTAGTACGTAGTATATAGCCCATTATGTGTGCACTAAGTTTGATGAAATTCAGAAATTTTTTAAATTCAGATTTGTCTTTATAGGCCTACGCTGAAAATATAAAAATGGCCGCTGTTTTGAAAATATTATACAATGAATGAACGAAATACACAAAATTCAACTCAACTTACTATCCAGTATATGTGTATTAAGTTAGTAAAATTCGGAAAATTGTGTCCTGATATCTGACATAGTAAAATTGGCAGCCGTTTTGAAATTAGAACATAAAATAAATGGCATATACAAAAGCAATTCAAGTTACTAAGCAGTATAGGTGTAAATGATCAAAGAAAATCGGAAAATTGTTTCCTTGTAGATGTCATACTGTGCTAAAAATATAAAACTGGCCATCTTTATAAAAATATATGAACACAGAATGAACGAAAATTTAAGGCTTCGCATGAACCACCTATTTGTACTAGTTCAGATTAAATTATTTAAATATTAACCTTGCCGACGTTTTGAAAATACAACCGTGCTAGGGACAAAATACACAATTGTAAACTCAGCTTAGTATGTAGCAAAAGTTTACCGAGTTTGGTGGAGTTCGAAATAATGGTTCCTTAAGCTAAAATATGTAAATGGCCGCCGTTTTAAAAGTATTGTTGCGTGCCATGTACCTGGAGGCCAGTGGTCGGCGGCTGTTTCGTAACACCTTGAGGGCTGGCCGATGATTCAAAGACCGGGTGGCTCATAGTGGGAATCCCGCCGAACCTACGTCATAGATACTTGTCCCAACTGCGCCTTAACCCTTCGAGGGCGGCCGACGTGACTACAAGCACATCCGAAACATGATGAAATATCTATTTTTAGACCCCTGTAATGCGGGGAACACCCGACTGTCTGGGCTGGTATAAAAGCAAGAATCGGCACATTTGAGCAGAGTTCGCTATTGGAAGTACTAGAGGAAGGTGCTACGCCTGTGGAGAGAGACTGGTGAAGACATCTTGGTGACGTCAAAGTCTACTGTGAGGCGACAGGGCTACCTGCGGAGCAGTGTTGGCGATACAAGAGGACTGCTGCGGCGGGCTGACAGGCGAAGAGGAGGTGCGCGACGGGAGTCGAACAGAAGACCTCAAGAGTGAATACAGCGGTACACTCGGGGTGCTGCGCAGCACATGGTGAGCCATCACCACTTCGGACTGACAAGGTTGTACATTGTCATTGTTAGAAATACTGTTGATTGGATACATGACTGAATTTTATTGTGATTTATAGTGTTTAATTAATTGATGGTAGACTTTTCTTGTGCTTTAATTGTCAAAATTAATTAACGTGTCTGTGACACAGGAGTAATTGTGTGCATAACTAATTGTGTTGTGAGAGTTCTAGTTGATTACTGTTTTGTGTATTTCGTAGCTTTGTGAGCTATTAAATCCAGTACTTAATT
>PNEQ01058474.1:0-52915 GCA_003012365.1 Medauroidea extradentata | reverse complement strand
CATTTTCTTAATTCCTTCCTGATTAAAATTTTGGCAAGATTTAATTGAAAATATTTTAATAAGGACATAGATAATTACTTTACCTTTTACTACTTACATTGTATTCGAAAAATTAAAGCGTAACTGTGTAATAATTAAGTTAATTTAAATGTAAACGTAAAAATTACCTCTCGCCAGTACCGATTCCATCCAATAATAAGCATATATTAGTAAAACGTAATGTTTCTATAAAGAAACACTGCCGGTTATTTGTCACACCTTTCATTTATTAAGCAAAATTAATATTATTAACAAAAAAGGCGATGCAAATCTCATAATGAGCAAGGCACATAGTCCTATATTCCATGGACCTCGCACATGCTTTCCCGCCAAAAAAACAATGGACGGTCTCAATGCGGCCCGACCTCCGCTGATCGCCACGTGGCGCGCGCGCGAGCTGGCGTGATCCCGGCCCGAAGTTTGCCGAACATTTCCGATCGTCCCTCCCACGCACGCTCGTGGTTCGTGGGCCGCGCCTCGACTTTTTTTCCCTCCCGCCTCAAAGCAACACGTGGCGCGGAACTGGGTACTCGTTCGCGCGGGGGGCTAGGTTAGTTTCCGTCCATTCGGGAAAAAAAGCGAGGTAATCGGGTCGTAAACAACACGGCAGAGGCGCGGGCATATCTTATATCTGCAACGTCGGGTCGGACGGTACGATCCGTGGGTCGGTCGCTCGGTTCAAACCGCAACCTTGTTCCCCTCCCTGAGGCACCAACTAGGGCTTGCCCCCTCCCCCTTTTTTTTCGCCAGTCGGAGCCCCTCCCCTGTAGCCCCCACCCACAGCGTGCGAAAAGCGTTTATTGGCCGCGTGGGTCGGCGAAAGGAGGAGAGAAATCAACTCTTGCGAGAATAACATTGAACTCTTCGCGCCGAGTCCGCAAAAAAGTGTGGGTGTCTTTAAGGACGCGTCGGTTCGGAGGTCAGGGTGGCTTCGGTTTACCCGCCGCGATTGATCAACCAACATTCTAATTTGAATTAATTCCCTACGACATAAATTTTTTTTACTATCGACCTCATGGAAGGGAGGCGAAAAATACTGTAATATATGTACTAAAATTCCACATCTGACTAATCGAGACCAAAAAATTAGCATCGTCTTCTTGCGGAATGTTTCGGTAAGAGTGTGGTTTTGTGGAAGCCGGGGATTCTGTGTGGAAGTGCCTACAAAGAAGAAAGTAGCAGGGAGAGGTGTTAATTGCTCTGAAGAAGTGTTCAGACGACTAGACGGGCAAACAATGCATGTAAGTAACATCCCATATAGTCATCTGTCACTGGTTTCTAGTATAGTAGTCCAACTTCGTGTGATTTGACAGGCATTGACAACTGGCCATCTGAAAGAAAAGAGAATTAAGCAGTTTTATTTGTTTTATTATTGAAATCATATTGCCTGATCGTTTGATTACAGCGTGTGATACTGAACACACTGATAAAAATCTAACAGTTTTCGCCTTTGCAGTAAGTCTGACAAATGCATCCCAATATAGAGGCAATGGCTATAGATATTTAGATGTTTCCTATTAAATAGAAAGAAAATGTGAAACTAAAATGGTACAAAAGCTTCCATGGCGAATTTTTTAAAAGTTGAGATTACATATTTTTTGCGGTTTTCTCACACACGAATAAAATAACCCGTAATTTTATGTATAATTACATGGCATATATTTCTTTTGTTACTAGAATGCACACATTGTATCATTTTAGATATTTATCATATGAAAGTCAAACTCCTAAATATGAAGCGCACACTCTTAAAACACTTTCTTAGCCGCATCACAAATTTCGTTGCTCTTTAACGAAAATTTGGTTTGAACATGAACCACTGCAAGGAACCTTTGCAGCAAAGAACATATTCGTTTGAAACGTACAGTAATGAAAACGAGTGGTGCGTTACTATTAAAACATTTAACGATATTTTGATTAAGTTAGTTGGCACTTTAAAAGCAAGATTTATGTTTACCATTTATAAAAAGAAAATCAAACTGATATAAATTAAAACTTTTCGTAGAAACAAATCAGTAACACCAAATATATGTTAAGATTTTCATTGTTGACATGGAATTTTTACTCGCCGCAAGTCAAACCTCCCTACATTAATAGTTTTCTTTAATATAAAGAAAATGTTAGTACTGTGTGTGGTCGCAGTATTTACGAAAAAAATTTACTTTTTTTGGTTGGTTTAATTTATTGAAGACAACGTCTAGTCAAGATTTGCTAAACAAAAACAAGCTTGTAAACATATTACAGTAGTTTGTACTTGTCAATAATACCGACAATATTTTGTTTACCTGTGAAGGGGAAGCAATACCTCATTAATAACGTTTTGTTTTACTTATCCCTTTTAATGAACACGTTTGATTTGTATTTGAGGTTGCTGAGTTAAAAGTTGCACATTTTTTTCTCAGTATTCCACCAAAAAGTAACTTTTTTTTGAAACTCTAGTGTTATTAATCATAATTTCAAATATTATTGCAAAAATATTTAAGTAATTATACCTCGATGCAGCTAACACAAGTATAAAGCGACTTACTAATAATATTTGAAAACTGTCCAAATAATATTTATTTCTTTACAACGTAAGGATGTTTTTAATTCCTTTATAGTTTATTCAAAATATTTTAAAAAAGCTTTTCGATCTAGAAAAATTAATTCTTTGTGATTCAGACTGTCAAACAATGAGGCCAGGAAACTGTTCATATAATGCACGTTTTCTTTGAAAAATCAGATTGTTGCTATTTTAAATATGGGTTTATTTTCTCCACTTTTACATATATTATCTTCGTAAAAGTAAGAAACTGGCAGAATTTTTTAAAATGTCATTAGGCCTAAGCTGTAAATGTATTATTAATAATTTTAAGTATGTTGACATTTTTCATTTTTCGATTCAGAAAAATATTTTCAGTGCCATTGACATATTTAATATCACGAACAAATTTAGAATTACTGTCAAATAATGTCAAAATATGTCATAGTCTAAACGTGGCTACTATTTTTGTTTATTTTATTTTAAAATGTGCTTCAAGCTTATTTATGTTGTAACTGGTCATGAACCAAGTTTCGTGTTACTGTTTGAAATGCATTTAAGGCTTTTTATTCGGTATAAACTTTTTTAATGTCAATATTCTTGGAAAAAATGTGTAATTAGTTCGACATTTTTGTGGGATTAAGTGAAACACAGAAACATGAAATTAAACACTGATCAAAACTTATGCCTAACACGTGTTTTTGTGTAAATGATGGATATTTTACTATCTGAGAAAACTATAACAAACGCAAATTTATACCTTCTAACCAAGCACTTGACAACCTACAGTTAACAATATGAAACTCTCTGAAGCATGAAATTCTTAATTAAGTATATGTTTTCTTTACGGGATAGGCTATGTATGACAGCAGAAATAACAGAAAATAAAATACTAACGTCTTTTGTTGCAGATATTAGGTTACATCTTTAACATTTTATTGAGGTTTTGTGAAATATAATCACTGGAAAGGTAACAGGACTCTTTATTTATGTAACAATAAATTTATACTTATCCTGTACATAATTATTTTATGAAAATTACCATCGTATGAGTGTAGATTGTGAAAACATGTAATGGTGGCCTACATCCTACACGACTTGGGTACCATTCATTAATGTATTTCGTGAATAATATTTTCTTGGAAAGCTGAAATTTTCATAATCTTATAGACATATGTTTAATAAATGTTTCTCACATGTTATTTGAAACAGTAATTTTGTAACTACGATTCTGAATCAAGAAAGAGATAAGCGCTAAAGGAACTGGCACAATATTTTCTCAGAAAGACGGGAAGAACTATTTTTTAGGTTTACTTTTTTTTTATTCACTTTTACATGGGAATTTTAATACATTTTTCTACCATTGTTTTTGGTGGAACACAGTCTTAAAGATAAATGATATCTGCATAGAAAATTCGAAAAACTTTAAACTTGAAAATAAATATAGTACTTGACTAATTGCACACCGGATAATTGAGATTGTAGCATAATGTTACCATAGTTTATCATAGATACCAGAAATTTTGCAGTCACCCCCACAATTTCTGTTGTTTTAAAAAATTTCTGACTTAAAATTCTAAGATCAAATTGTCATTTTGCATAAACGTCGTAGAGTAGAAAAAAAACTATTACATTATACTGATATTATAACAAGATTTGTTAAAATATTCACAAATAAATCAAACTTCTTATAAGCAATAATTTTGTGCGAGGTAACTAAATTTAAAGGAGACGGTACATAAGTAAACGCTAAAATTGAATTCTTTAAGTCAGTATAGAAAATCCAACCAAAAACCAATGTTACACAGTAAAAAAATTTGTACATTTACAAGGAAATTCTTGTAACGTAATATCAGAACATTATCAGTCAGATAATAAAAGTAAGATGTCAGAAACCTTTTAAAGTGGTTACAAATATCGTAAACAACTTTGGGAACTAGTAAAATAATGCTAATGAGCAGATTTTTCGAATTGAAACAAAATAAACTTAAGGAGACCTTTCACATTTCACAAAACATTTCGTACTTTCACAAAAATTTTTTTTTGGAAACTAGTTTCCAAAAAAAAAAAAGTCTTAACACTACAAGCAATTATTGTAAAATGAACCAGATATTATCTGTAAATGTACAAAATTTGTTTGTAGATTTACAGAAATGTTTGTAAATATACAAATAAATTTGTAAATGTACAATATTATTGTAAATTTTACAAAATATTTTCGTAGTGTTACAAAAAACTTTTTTGGAAACTGGTTTCCAAAAAAACCTTTTTGTAAAAGTACAAAAAAATTTTTTACTGTGCTAGGGATAGGAAAATTTCGCGAAATCATTTCATGTCGAACTTAACTGCAACCACATCTGCAACTTTTGTTTAAGGTATGCTGTATTGCCACAGCCACTGATTTTTGTTGAAAATAACGTTGCACTATCTTGCTACAATATCTTATGTGCACATCTGCAGCTCATGCGTCGTTGCCAGTGATTAGATATTTTTAACTCTCAGTGTCTAGGTAATCTACCCGCTAATCACAGACGTGTGGTGTCTCAGTAACTTTATTCTGATTGGCCCAGTCAAATAAGCGACGCCTTTGCTCAAATGCAAGCTATCCAATAACCATGCAGCAGAGCTGCAGATGTGTACGTAAGACACTGAAATAAGTTGGTGAAAGCATTTTTTTCGCCAAATATCAGTGTCTACGTATTATTGTCTTGGTAACCAAAATGTATATTAAATGGTTGAGTATATTATTTCTTGTAGAGTTATTAGTAATTTTTAAAGACAAGCTTTATCTACAGAAGTATATTATATTTGCTATAAAGAAAATAAACTGACAGTCAAAGAAAATACGAAAAATATGTTTCTTAAGCTTATCGTTGTTGTAAATCTGGATTCCTTTACCAAAAGTTAAACAGTCGTAACTCAATTTTTCGGCGCAACAGATTTCATGCTTTTTTAAGCTATAAAAGGTGTTCTGTAACACCCAAATAAATTTTTAAGGTGTACGTAAATGCTTGGAATTTACAAGTACAACAAAGTTGATATTTACTTACAAACAATTTTTTTTGTGTTTAACATTTTCTGACTGTTATTTTTTAACTACTACAAATGTTTTGTAAATTTTATAACAGTTGCTTGCAGTGCAGTGTAAATGTATATGTAATTTTTTTCAAAACCGTCTTCCAGAAGGTAGTTTCTGTGCAAATGTAAAATAGTTTTTATAAAATGAGACATGTAATATTGAAGTTGACTGTGTTTTTCTGGAATACACTGTTCATAAACAATAATTCATTACGTTCTCATATGTATTCATAGTAGTCTATTTTTAACACTATTAAATACATACCATATTCTTCTTGTAGAAGGTACCTGACCAATAAATGTTCTGACATAATTTTGAAATATTTTTCTTTTTTAAGTACAAAACTCTTTTGCAGTGCCTATTGAAAAATGTAAGGAACACCAGTTGAAAATAATATTATGAGTAGAAGCGCCAGTTTATAGCGAAAAAGATGCATTCTCCATTTTGTTTCAATGCCTAAGTGCTCCTCTGATGCTTTGTTTCATGGTCAGTGATTGGAAGTTTAAACTCTCCATTTTTTTAGGGTTCTACTCGCAAAACACAGACGTATGGGTAAGTATAAGAGAAAGCTACATGCCTTAACATCGCAGTTTTAAATAAAGGCATTAAATAAATAAAGTGACACAATAACCTCATTATGACTTGCACAGTCAAATGAAAGACGTGTCTGAACAAAGATACTCTGCTAATAACCATGAAGCACAGCTACAGATGAACACGCAAGCCACGTAACACAAAATGGTGCAAAATCTTTTCGCGGGAACCATTAGAGTCGTAGAGTGTTGTACATTCTCGCGTGATACCACTCAAAAACGGTTCCTTTGTCTCATTACACATTTTATTTTGGCATACATAATTTTTATTTAAGACTATGTATCACATGTCGCATTAGATTAGTATTTTATTTTTGGATTTTTTTTTATTTTGAGATGGAAAATGTAAATGTTGTTGTAACAGAAATTTTCTTTACCTTGAAATTCAGTACATGGAAGACAAATGAACTGTTAACATATTACCTAATTAGTCCCCAAACAGTTGAGAAACGTGTTTTAAACTCTAAATTTGCTGGACTGATACCGGACTAATTATACGTTAACAGTTCAGTTGTCATGCAGTACTGTAGTGTAAGCTAAATATAACAACCACTACAAAAATTAAATTTTTCTTCTCAGAAACTAAAAGAAAAAAAAATAAAAGCTGAAAGTTAAGGGCGCGGTTCACTTCAGTTTTCAACGTCTTTTTATAAATTTATATTTGTACCAAAAAATTTTTTTCTTAATTTAGGCATAAATTGTGACAAAAACTTCCTCTTCGAAAATTGTTGTATCTCTCATAGTTTTCACGTAATGAGTCGTAAACGTCAAAATTTGCACTTTACGGTTTTATGTACGCCACTAAAACCAACTGACATACCGAACCGAAAAAATTCACAGTGTATAACAGTGTTGTAGTCTATTGACATATAATAAAAACAAAAATAAATAAATTTCTGTATTAAAAAAATATATAATTTCTAAATTTTTATTTCAAATTTCTGCATTTTTCATTACATGCAAAACTATTTTATTTTTTGTTTTTATACGTGTCATTTCATAGCCTACAACATTCTTATACACTGTGAATTTTTTCGGTTCGGTATGTCAGTTGGTTTTAGTGGCGTACATAAAACCGTAAAGTGTAAATTTTGACGTTTACGACTCATTACGTGAAAACTATGAGAGATACAACAATTTTCGAAGAGGAAGTTTTTGTCACAATTTATGTCTAAAATAAAAAAAAATGCTGAGTATTAGATATGAACCAGTACAAAGTATCATTGTCGCATAGAAATTATTTTTATACAACAACAATAAAATGTCATGTTGCCATTAGAATAGAGTATCTGTGATCTTTATGTTTTTTTAAATCAAGCTCTCTGTGTCTCAAATAAAACTCTTTGCTACAAATAGCATGAAACTGACATTAACGAAAACGTTTTAAGCAAAAATTATACTAGGCCAAAATAAATTATTTTACAATTCTGTAAACTTATTTACAAGTTTCCTATATCGTAACCGAGCATATCTCAAAGGAATATTATCATGTGCTGTGAATAAAACGTTTCTACATTGCAGCTATATACAAGATACATATTTAGGGAGGACGTAGATATTTCCACATGTTCCATAAAAAAAAAGGTGGATTGGCTCTTTGGAGTGAATACAACCACAAGTTTTAGAACAAAATGTTCAGCGTAAAATTTCCTTTAGAAACATTTTTTTCGCTTGAGGGGCAAATTAATACTGTTTACAAATTGTCTTATTGGAATATATCCTAAAAAAACTATATCCGAAACTTTCGTTTCAAATTTTGATCTTATTCACCCCACGGTCCTCCACCCTGTTTTAGAATTTTCACTCATTTTTAGAACTATTTCAGGAATCCCCATGATAAATGGACGTGTAAAATATTACTATCATACAGATTAGCATTAATTATTGGCATTACTTTAGCTTAATACAGGTAGGCCTACACGCAATTAGTAAAGTAAGCATTTTTAACCCCAGACAAAAAAGGAGATGTTATACGGTATGTTTCACGGCTATGTCTGTAAGATTATATGTTTGTAGCTTCCAAACAAATGGGCCGATTTCAGTATTTTTTTTTTTCAAATTAAAATCTAGTTTCATCGAGATAGTTCTTAAATTAAGTTGATGACAATCTGCCCAGCTGCTTAAAAGTTATGGGCACTTTTCCCAGCAGTGGGTATGAGAACTTTTATAGACATAAAGTGAAATATTGATTATTTGTTTGTATTTAATTTATTTAAACGACTTGAATTTTGGTACATGTTAGTAAATCCGATGGTTCTGTAGTAACCTAAAACTGATCTTGTATCTAGTGTTTAGGATATTGATAATTTGTACTGTAAATACGGTAGGTCATAAAAATTTATTCATGCTGTACTGTTTTTTTAAGTAGCAAAAAATTGCGCGTTTAAATATTGTTTGGTGTATTAATAAGAATTATAATTATTGTGTCTCGGATAACTAATAAGTTTTATATTACAACAATAATTCAACAGGTTTTAAACTGTATAATAATAAACATTATTTCGTTTCATTTCATATTTTCAACAATTGTAGAAGTAAAGCTGTTTAAGAACCTATAAATAAAACTCAAATTAAACATTAAAAACCTGACACATAAAACGGTCCCTTAAAAAGTAGAAAATAATAGCGTCGATGTATTGTTGACATTTTAATGCCTCGAAGAATAGCTAAGTAAAAAAAAATTAAAAAATATGTAGTTTAAATTAGCAAAATTAAAAGAGAACAGAACAAAACAACACGACCAAATCTACAAAACTACGTATAACTTAAATCAAAACGTTTAATTTGAATGTAGTCATATAAAATGAAATAATTACATTTCTTCACTGAAATAGCTTTCATAATTTGGTAACGTATTCTATCAATGTATTTCCCACAGATAGATTAACCAGATTTTACTTCATTTACGCTCCTGAATATTTTAGGTATTTGCACAACACTTTATTTTTAGAGTTACGTGTAGGTTTCAGAAAAGACAATTAATGTAGACAATTTTAAGCAGTGTGAAGTGACTTCTCAGTTCAAGAACTGTCTGAGAAAATATACAAAAACAAATCGATCTGCATAAATTATTCGATTTTACAGTTTTTTAAATAATTTTATTTTGTTGATCTTGAAATAAAGAGCCAATTTTTAAACAATTTTGTGAGATGAATAAGAAAGGAGGGCGAGCGAAGGGTGGGGAGGGGGGGTGTAGAATGCTGATTAACTAGAATAAGTAAAATGTTCGTGCTTCTTGCACTTTGGTTTGTTAACATAAGACACGTACAGTACTCATTCATAGGTCGTGTCACTGATTTGTGATGAAAATAATTTGTTTCGGTGTCTTAACGTGAACATCTACAGCTCTGATTTATGGTTAGTTATTTTATATTTTTAACTCTCAGTGTCCAGGGATTCCACCCGCTAATCACATACATATGGTGTCTCAGTAACATTATTCTTATTGGCACAGTCGAATGAGCGAAGCCAATGCTCAAATCCATGCTATCCATAAATACGAAGCCTTCATTGATAGGATTCAGAATTTCTCTTCTGCTCTGCTGAAAATTACTTACCAGAATTTTCCTAACAACTCTGAAGTAAATAACTTAATATTTTCTGAACATTAGTATACTGTAAATTTTTTACCCTTTGTATCATATAATCGCAAGATTTTTTTTGTCGTCTAAAACTATGTTTCTATCAAATAAAAAATTTTTTTTTTCGATAAAATATTTCCTTAGTAATATTTATGGTAAAATTAGTAATCGTTAGGCTTTATATTTTGAAAATTATTTTCTTTATTTCAAAGAAAACTTTTTACAGATCTTATAAACGCATCCAATGGTTCTGATTGGCTGAATTATCTTTAGATACGTGTTAACTGTACATGCCTGTGTAACTGAGGATAATCACCAAATCAATTAAAATTTTTTCCTATTTTTTTTTGTTTTTACAAAGTATTTCTTTAGAAATAAGTCTCGAAGATAAATTTGCAACTCTAAAAACGAATGACGGGGAAATTTTGTATAATTTTCAAGGAATGTGAGAAGTCATACTTTAGTTGACTGTACGAATGAAGTAGCATTCTTATCAATTGCAAACAAGTAGATTGTAGGAATGTTTAAAACTAAAATTAATTTTAAGCATACAAGCGTTACGTAGCGTTAAACATTTTTTGTTAATAACGTTTCATAGAAATTTTGTTTGTAAAATATATTTCATTTTGAAGTTGGTCCGAATGGAATAAAAAAATGACGCAAAGTTGAGAGTAGGAAATAGTTGCAAAATACGTGTAGAAGGAGGAGGGGCGAGAAGAATGTTTATCACCTTCAAGTATGTGCTGTTTCGCATCAAAGACGTTATAAAATAACTAGACTGTTACGATGCTCTTTTGTTACGTGACCAAATTGAACGCTGACATATTGCAGCCGAAGATAAGAAATAATGTACTTTAGCAGGGGTGGGGGTAACGATTTTTTCTTTTCAACAAAATACTTTGGTATAGGACATCGCATGTTTTTGGCTGCAATATGGCGCCGTTCAATTTGGTCACACATAGACTGTCAGCATTGGCCTTACACCCCTTGTTTCGCATATACTGATTATGCTTTGTCTGTTAGGCCTATTTGGGTTCTTACTGTTAACATCTTATCAATATCCTCATGATACAAGACCATGGAATGGGTCTCTCTCATTAATTTTAGAACCAAAACTGTCATCGTACATATAACAAACAATAAGTACATTTATTTATTTATTTTCATACAGTTGAGCCCATTTAGTGGTAAAAAAACGGTAGACTGCGGAACATATCAGGTTGTTACAGTTCTACGCAATTACAATTTATTTCAAATTTTATTAGAGTTTACACTTTTATAACTTATAATACAATAAGTGAATTATTCACAAATGCTTCGCAACAAACTGACTTTTTCGTTAAATATGATTAACATACTTCATAAATTTTTATTTAAATCAGATTTTTTAAAGATCACTTGATTATTTAATACTGTCCGCTAAGTGCATGACCCCTTTTTGATATGCTTTTAGACGAGTTAACGGGGTTTGATCTAGTAAGATGTTGATGAATGCCAGATTTCCAAGGGAACTTTACTGAATTGTCGCTTTGCGAGTGAGGACAGATATTGACAGTAAAACGTAAGAATTTAAGAATTTTATGTTTACTGAACAGTAATATGCAAGAATCTCATCTTCCTTTTCCGTGTCATATTAACTGGCAAAATATACTGAAGTTATACAAAACAAAGGTAAGTGTACATTAAAATATACATTAAAAACACGAAACTTGGCGAACAGGGAGTCGTGAACTTTTCGAATAATCTAAAGTCTGAAACCATACAGTTGTACGACAGTTCAAACCAAGTCAAGTTAAGTTAATGTAATAATACACGGAACTCGTTGTCCGGTAGACCCTATCAGCCCTATCAGCATGCCCTGAGAGGAACGTTGAGCTGAGACAAACTTAATATGATTGACATAACCAAATAATTTGTTTGTGCAATACGAATCCAGTATTTTGGCTGCTGATACCAAATTATTTAGTCCTCTTATTTTGTTGAGTAAAATTCTAACATTTCTTTGTCACAGCATGATGTTTAATTGGCTGTAAGTTGTATTTTATTCAGGTTAGTTAAAGTCATTGTTGCTTCTGATTAATGAACCTAGGAACATAGTAATTTTGCACTAAGCATTCACGGCCACACAGAGTATTAGTATTTGGCTCATCCTTGTACAGTCCTCGTCCAAAGCACGCCACTTACGCTCATGTATTTTCCATTTTTACGTCCTTATTTCTTCGTTTTATGCGAAAATTAATAATACGGATTCTTGTTATCTAATCGGAGCATAATTAAATAATGTTCAACACTCTAAATCTGAATTAGTGAATATTCACTGATTCACGCCGATGGATGGAGCAGTTTCAACAAACTGAATCAGTGAAAAACCATTGTGAAATCTGTGACTATTCACTGATCCCGATAAAGAGTGCCAACATTCCACATGTTAATTAGTGAATGTCCACAAATTTTCCAGAAAATTTTCAGTGATTCAATAAGTGAAAACTGTTCTTTTAAAACAACTGGAAAACCGGTGAATATTCACTGATTCACTTGTGAGAGGTTGGCACTCTTGAAGGAAATAAGTGAATATTCACTAATTAAACAGTGACTACTTTCATTGATTCAAATTGTTGAAACTGCTCCATCTGTTAGCGTGAATCAGTGAATACTCACTAATTCAGATTTAGAGTGTACACTAATACACGAATGTTGCAAAATAACTCCCGAGATATGTATGAAAATCTCATGAGTATGCACAAATTTTAAAGTTTTTTTAGTCTAACAAAATTTAGATTTGGAGTGTTACCAGACAATAGATTGTTTGCACCTGCGCCAACCAAATAATACATTCCAGTGTTAGTACCTCCTCAACTAGGCTGCATATTTTCCTTAGGTAAGAAAATATTTAGTTACCTCATGCACATATTTCTTTGACACTGAGCAATCAAATGTTACGTAAATATAAATAGGGTGCGATTCACGGGGGTAGCATAAGGTCTGAATGAGGGCGATGGGAGTGAAGACAAGAGGGGGAGAGGTAGCCACCAAATTTGCCAGTCGCCATGCTGCTTTAACCTCAAAAGTACACATTAGGCAAGTATTTTTTATGGTAAATTAATGTATTATGCTCTTTAATTGATGTTTTAGGTTGAAAACTCTATATTTTAGCCCTGTTTACACACCGCCTAACTAATATTTCCTCAATTATTTAATTAGTCGGCCATATTGACACCAGCCACGTCAAGCGTTTGTTTGGTTACAATTCCCGGCGACATGCTCCATCTGGACCCTTCTAACATCTTTGGTGCGATTTCAGTTTTACCATGGTTTTCCAAAATGCTAAGGTGGTTACAGTATCTCTTCAGTCCCACATTGGCTAACAGCTGAGAACAGCGAAACTGTCGTTATTTTGTAACAGAGTAGAACATGCTGTCGTATATACGCGTTCGTATGATATGCGATTTCGTTGTCTTTTGACAATTGTACACGTCAGTTACATATGTCATTGATAAGGACAAGATGTTTTCACGAAAATATTTCTGCGTCACTTTGTATTCAGTGTCTTAGGTGCAATTTTGCAGCTCGGCTTCGTGGTCAGTGATTGGCTGATTTTAACTCTCAACATCTTGGGGTTCCGCTTTAAAAATCACAGACGTGTGGTGTCTCAGTAACCTGTTCTGGTTGGCGCGCGCAAATATGCGACGCCCCTGCACAAAATACACGCTGCCAGTAATTATGGTGAGATTTTTATGTGTTTGTTACAATGGGAGTTTACGGTTAGAATTTATTGGTTTGTGGACATACGCCATTGCTCTTGTTTTGCTGATCAAATCTGTGTTGGATGACAAATAACGAAAAACGAACAAGATATATATATATATATATATATATATATATATATATATATATATATATATATATATATGGGTGGGTTAGTTGCCAAGTGGTGTAAGTAAAAAATGCAAATTTTTTAGGAGAGAGAGTTTTAAGTTTGTATCTGTGTTAAACTTAAGGGATTACTCCATTTAATACACAGTGCAATGGAAAAATGTAGTGGACTAGGACTCACATCATTTGGCAAGTAAGTAGACCTCACTGCATGCCATTCTGTAGTGGTGTAAGTCCATCTTTGCACTTAACCCACCCATATATATATATATATATATATATTCTTGTTCGTTTTTCGTTATTTGTCATCCAACACAGATTTGATCAACAAAACATGAGCATTGGCGTATGTCCGCAAACCAAAAAATTCTAACAGTAATAAATTACGGGAAGGAAAATTTCAAGAGTTCAATGACCTGTATGTTAGAATCCACTGCACTATACATACTCAAGCTCCGAATATTCTTCCATTGTCTGTTGATCCAGTGAGAAGCGGTTAATGTACAAATGACCGGGGCTTGAGCATACATGGGTGGAGACCGGAATAATTCGCGTGTTCTCTGATGTGTAGGCTAGCCTCCAAATACATGTGTATATTCAAGCAGACATTATCTGCTCACTGGCTGCTCGATGACACAGTGATATGAGCCTGCATTTAGTTGCTTCTGTAGTATTGACTAAGACACCACCAGGAAGTGTCAAATAAGTCACGGGCCAATTGCGAAAGTGGTACGAACTTACAGCTGCTGGAGTTATAGCTTGGGGCCAAAATAAAACGCGAATTTTTCACGTCTCTATACATGGGTCAGTGGATTCTAACATGTGTTTCAAAGTATTACTTTAACTAATAAAAAATATGAATCATAGCTGCAGATGTGCCATAACCATCTTTAGTAGAAGGCCGCGGTATAGATCTGGCAACCCTGCACACAAGGGTCATTTTAACACTCCTTTTAGTTCTCTAAAGGCAATTGCTGTACCTGATTCGTTATTCTGCCGTACATACCGGCGAATCAGGGGAAGCCACTGCCATTGGCGAGACAAAAAAGTGTTAAAACGACCCTTCCTGGCAGGGTTGTCAGATCTAAGGCCTCGGCCTTGTACTAAAGACGGCTATGGATGTGCACGTAAAGAATTGAAACAAAGTGGCGCAAAAATATTTTTGCCAAAACTCAGTTGCTCTAACCATCTGATTTCTCTTTGCACAACACGTCAACAACTTTGGACGCTGCGACAGAATGGGTTAATGTGTTGCAAACATAGAGGTAATATATAGTAGAGGGAACATGACGTCACAAATGTGTGTCCAACACGGTCTCGAGAGTTTGGTGTCGTTTATTTATGTTTTCTCGGCATTAAAATGCAGTCGTGTTGTTTGAAACTCATGGTGTACCTTCCAGAATATATATTTAGTCATGTGGTGTCACCCAGATCTCGGTTCAAAACCTTATAGTAAGTTTGTAGCCAATATTTACATTTTACTAAAACAGCTGGGTTAAGGAAAACATTGACGTGGCAAACATTGTTTACATTTGCCGTTCTGAAATTTCTACGCAAGTATACTTTGCGATAATATGGTAGTATGCTCTCTTTAGTTCATAAATTCATAAGGTACCAAAATAACCCTACATAGTTGTGATTACTAAGCAATATTATCTTGGCAGTCAATGTTATTTCAAATTTCCCGCGCATATTTCACTAAAGTCACGTGACACATGTTGAACACGCAATTTCGTACGCAGCTGTATAGAGGATACTCCCTCTACCCTATATTTACTCTAAGGTTGCAAATAACCAACTAATGTTTTGATGTCTTCTGTAATTGAACAAGCCCACTGAATGTACCGTCAACACAACGAATGATCTGTATATTTGATTGTATGTGATCGCTACGTGAACAATTGACAAAATATTCACAAACAAGAAATACGTATAAACTCCACACGGTTTACTCTACCAGGCACCTTGGTCAAGTTAACATTTTTATGTTTGCCTTGAGCCAAACCCCTAAATTATTTTAGATATGCGCGTAGTTCTAACGTAACTACGATATTTAAAATACATAAAAAATTTGTTTCAGGCAGGTACATTAAGTTCCGCCTCTGGAATTCAGCTGCTGCTTCTCAGAAACGGAAGGCTCCGTATTGCGACTTATGGCTAGGAACATCCATATTCCTGCGCTAGTTAGATTTTACTTACATATATTTTGGCAGCTGTCGTATTGTTACTGGCCGCGTTGAATATACCAATCAAAAATAGGATACTGTTACACGGAACGTATGTAATTTGCAGGCAGACCCCACCAACTCGTGAGAGATGTAACCATCTAATCAGTGAAATGGACGTCAGATAAAGTATTTCGAAATACATGCAGTCTTGAATACTTTTTTATAGTAAATTGGAAGACCTTACTAAGGGCGTGTTCATTCCCGCAGGTTTTCACAATCTTCCAAAACAAAATATATGAATCAGTCAGTTGTGTTCACAAACAGCACAACTATACTGTAAAGTTGTAAATATATCACATCGATGTATAAGTTGTTAAAAAATGTTCAAGATAAAATTAGCACTGTTTAAGACCATCTTTTATTTAATAATAATGGAAAAAAAAATATTTCTCGAGACTTCAGACTTTAAAATTTGAGTATATTACGATCTATACACTATGGTAGTTTCTTACATTGCTTTGTCTATATTAACAAGTGGCAGGAAATTGTAAATAATCTTAAAGAATAAATAAATCACGGTTTCAATAGCGCTAATTTTATCCCGAACCAACTATAAGAAAGTAGACACGGGTTAAAATTATTTTCATACATAAATATCAGTGATTTTACACAACTTCAGAGAACAGTAAAATGTATTGTGGTAATTACAAAATGTTTTATCATTATAGACCTCTCCATATTGTTTGTGGTTACGACAATACCTATTTTTTGCTGCCCTCATTTCACTTTTTAGTGACTGCAAAAAGTGTTGTAACCACAGCAAAATTGTTGGTGAGGCTTTTATTGACAAAAGTTATGCTGCCACTACATAATGGTTTATTGTTAGAGATGACTGTATATCGCGAAAATAAATGCCATTGAAAACGCTGTAGTTTCGTGCAACATTGTGCCGTTTGTTGGCGCATGCTCACTTGTTCGTTTATTTTGTTTTGTCTAGTTCGTCTATTCGTAGTGGTAACTAGATATATACATATTTTTAGCAAAGTTACTCCACCCCAGCACTGCTTATTTCTTTAAACCTGTGTAAATTTTATAGCAGTAAACTGTTTAATATTTTATAAAGAAAATTTCAGGCAATTATTTGTGTGCAGTTAATGCAGTATTGTATATTTATGGAACGATTCTTGTGTAATACTTCTGACCTGCTTTAATCATGGACTGATCATATTTGTCTTCAAATGAATCAAACAAAATGTTTATTGGTAAAATTTAAATTAAAACGATCATGTTTTGATTGTTAAAAACACGTTTGTGTTTTAAAATATTATGTTAGGAAGTACTACTCGATACTGTCTAAATACTAAATACTATTTTTAGTGTAATACTATTTTGGTAACATCAAGTAGCTACGACTCTATGCCGGCCTATAACCTCTAGGCATTTCTTTGTCTCGACCTTGTTGTTTCTTACACATCATGGCGTGAACTTCAACCGAACACCTAGTGTTCTTTATCGTTTTGTAATGTCGTAATCCGACAAGTTTTCCGCCTAGGGTGAGTTTATTCTTTCACTTTATTGCCTTTTGCGCCTTAGTGTTACATTGTTTTTATGACGTTCTTCTTTTAAATTTATTTGTTTGCTTGTTTAATGTAGCGGTCCCCGCCACGCGGTTTCAACTCTTTGCTATGTAGAAGGAAAGGAAGCCTATCCAGTATTTGAGGGATTTGGCTTGCCTACATCTTCCGATGTAGAAGTAACATTATTTCTACTCGTCCCTTTTGCTGTACCGTCATCGGTAGCCATGGGCGAGATGGAGAAGTAACATCTTTCGGCGGTGGCAAGTGTGTCCCCATGAAGGATAGCCAGGAAAGTCCAGCCTATTATTTTTGTTTCCTTCTCTCGTCCTAATTACTTGATGTGCACACACAACTAGTTATTAAAATTTGAGATTTATATGCCAATATATAGAGACTGTTAATTCTGATTCGATCACAACCTCTGTAAAATTAATTAAACCTCGAAAATTGAACATTTGTTAAAATATGTAAAATTAAAATGTAAGTTCATTACTAATATTGGGGATCCCCTTGTTTAATTATTTTATGACGATATTCTTAAGCCATACGTGTTTTTCTTGATTGTTGTTATTATATTGATTACATACATCAAATACTCATTGTGCAGAGATTTTATTATTGTTCTAATCAAGGTTTAAAAAAAAAAGTTTTTTCCTGAATTCTTATTAAGATTTTATTTACTAGGCCTAACTCTTTTCATAAAATTTATATTCATAGGCTCTTATGCTCTTAAATTTTAAATTAATTTTTGTATGGTCTCCTAAATTATTTTTTTGATGTGAAGTGTTGGGGAAAGGAGGCTCGGCCCTTTCTCTGACCTTGAATAAGAAGCACCGATCAACAACTTGTGTCCACGTTAGTACTGTTTTCCCCTTTCTTTGCTTGGCTGGCCTAGGAGCTGTCTTGATCGGTTTACCCTATTGGTTTACCCTTCCTGGACCTCCTGGGTTGGTTGGTAAAGTTTGGGGGAATTCCTCCAAGCAGTACAACATATATGACTGGGTGATATGCTTCTGTCACAACGTAGCTGTCTGCACACCAATAACAGACAAATATTACAATATCGGTATCCTTATTGTCTCAGTCAAATAGGGCAATAGCTCCACGTACAAGTGAAAGACAGTAATAATATAATAAGCTGAACGTGAGTTGAAATACAGAAAACAGTCAAGTTTTCCGGCGAAAAACCGTCATCTCTATTTATCATGTGATGTTTTCAAACTTCTGTAGTAACTACGATCAACAGTTATTATATTTACGAACTTAAAATTATTGCAAGTGTCGAAAACCGTGAATGGCATAAAATCTTCCATTGGGATTTTTTTCAGTGGACAATTGATAGAGCCACGAATTCCCGAGAAGATTCTGCACCATTTGGTTTTTCAATGCCTTTCGTGCACATATGCATCTCCGCTTCATAATTATTGGCAGTTTGTCTTTATTTACACACGTCTCTCATTTGACCACACCAATAAAATTAAAGGCCATTGTGACACCATTACGTCTGTGAACGGTTAAAAAAAATTGTTGGTATTCATCTTGCCAAATAGTTTTTGTTCTCGCTACGAAACACTTTGCTGTCACCGCCAAGTATTGTAGCCACAAATTATTTTGTGTTTACTACAAAATAATTTGGCAGTGAACAAACACTCACTACAAATTTTTCTTTCAGTGTGATTCTCGAGACAAGCGAGAGCCAAAGCATCCAGTCACTTACTTTGAAGCAGAGCTGCAGATGTGTAGGCCCCTACACATGGCATTGAAACCGAATGGTGAAAAAAATATTTTTGCAAACAAAATGAAGACTCTAAAAATTTAATATTATTTTATTTGCGAGCCTGTGGCCGTTGCAGTGCCCAGTGCACTTATGTCGCTTTTCTGCGCAGACCGCACTAAATGTGAGGACGAAAATAAATGTCGAGGCAGAGCAGCTCTCACCCACCTGTTATTCAAAACAACCGCGGACATCCCTTGGAGAGGGGAGGGAGGGGGAGACATGATTTAAAAACACCGTTGAAAATTGTTCAGAGGCTGCGCGATCGTCTTGTTGCACTACAAAGAAATGTTCACCCTTCCAACCCCCCCCCCCTAACTCCAGGACTTATTTTTCTAGACGACGATAAAAAATACTTCGAAGTCGTCGTACAACGCCGCAGCTTCCTACCGACATGTTCCGGTTGGTCCAGCGAAGTTCCTTTGATTCACGACCTTTAAACTGCGTCGTAAAGCTGTCGTGATATTTATGTGAGACTGTGTTTGTGGGCGTGCGAGTGTCAACAATGGCGGCAAATGAGGCGAACAGGAATTCTTCCTTCATGATGATCAAGCACAGGTTGTGGCTGGCGGCTTGAGCTCCTTGATGAGGAGGGGCGGGAGGGTAGTAGAGATTGTAAGACGAGAATCTGGGCGGGAATAGCACTGCTAGTACACAGTACAAAAATCATACATTTTGCGGAAAAAGCTTGTAATATAGTGTCAAAACATTTATCAGTGTAGGCACTACAACAAGAATGTCGCAGGTTATTAAAGTCGTCTAAAATTTACAAATACCTGCGGGAACACCTGGGACATAATTTACGAGCAGTGTTCGATATAGAAATAAAAAAGACGGCCTGCCGTATTTGACTAAATTTTTTCTGTTGTCACAAAAATTTCCATGGAAAATGGTGGCCAATATTTTTTTGTGTCACTTCGAACGATTGTTGTAAAATTGAAAAGAATTCAGTCGTAAATGTAACCTAATTATTTGTAACTAATATTTTCGTTAAATTAAAAAAAAAATGTAGAAACTAGTTGCCAGAAATTTTTATTGAAAAAGCTATTTTTTTACTTGTACTGTTAACCTTATCGCTTTGAGGCAGTTCGCACGGTGACAACTGACGAACTTAAACTAAATTGTTTGTGGATAAAAAGTTAATTTTCCTGATACTGGCGTAAGTAGACAGGTTTATGCAGGGCTTAAGGTAGAAGAGATGTAGTTCGCTGTCACTGTAGAACTACACCTAACTGCATAACATGTGGTCATTATATAAAAATATTGTAAAAATTGTCCGAGTAGTACACTTAAGATTTTATATTATTGGATTACGGTTACATTTTAAATACCAAACCATATATTACTAACATAGAATTTTTTAACAATCTAAATTATTAAAATTCCAACACAAAAGGTATTATTTCCCACTAATTAATAATATAGGTTATAAGAATCATAGTTTTGTTAAATGATAAAACAGGGACAGCAATCAATTTTGCTAGCCAGTGCTATCTGTATTGTTTATACAGGATGTAAGTAAATTAATAGCCCAAACTTCGGGAGGTGATTCCTGATGAAATATAAAGTAGACATTATATAGGCCACTTTCAAGAAAAGTGAACATTAAGAGCGGAATAGAATAAACCCTTGAAAATCGAGTTAGAAAATTGTATTTTGTAAAAAAATAAAAAAATTGTTAGGAATTAAATTACGATTCTTTGTGTGGTATTAAGTATTATTGACATCTTTAATATTGACTAATTTCAGCCTTCTAAGCTTCCTATTTCGTGAAAATAATAAGGGTTGCCTCCCTTACATCGCATAGAGTTACATCGGCGTTAGGATAAGTGAACATTACATGTTGTCTATTCGGGCAGTACACCGTAAGGAACAAAAGAGCTCCTCTTGTCACAAATGCATAATGCATTACCAGAAAATTGACACGACTGTTCTGCGCTTGGTATGTAGGCAAAAAGTGCTACATCTGCTAGGAAATGGATTTGTACCATGCGCTCAGGTAAATAAAACCCGTGATGCAGTTGTCGAAGCTAATCGCAACATGCAGTTACATAAGCTTTAAAAAAAAACATGCCGATGAGCGACTCGGTTAATTTGGCAACAAATTTGGTTTAGCAAAATTTACAAAATCTTATTAATTTTTTAACGACATAAATTCGTGAACTTCACGAACCACAGAATATCCTTTAGTGCATTCTGAATGAGTATCAGTATGCCATGTACGCATTTCGCTAATAAATAAATAAATAAACATATTACATATGGGGGATGCACCCTAAGGTGAGGATATCTTCAAACTGGTTTATGGCATTCTGATTTTGGGCCTGTAGGCTGCCATTATCTCTGCATTGTGACAAAAGAATGAGACTCTACGAGGGAGCGTTGCCGGAATAAGATGGCGGCGTAAACGCGAGTTCTCTGAGAAATCCTGCCGACCAGCGACATCGTCCGACACGGTTCCCACTTGTGAAAAACTAGGTGATCTAACCCAGCAAAAATCGAACCCGGATCGCCGTGATGGGATGTTATGGTCCTGATCACTATACCATCGCGGCTTCCATTAATGTCGCTGAATGACAGAAACGAAATGCGGCGAAAAGACAACTCTGCGACCTGGACGTTTTGTCTGCTGTACAGTTTTCAAAATGATAGATGTTGCCTTAAATAATCACACATATGTTTCGGATGGTGTACGGTATTTAACAGTATGACAAGAGGACCTCTTTTGTTCCTTACGGTGTACTGTCCAAATAGACAACATTTAATGTTCACAAATCCTAACGCCAATCTAACTCTATGCGATATAAAGGAGGCAACCCTTATTATTTTCAAGAAAGAGGAATCTTAGAAGGCTGAAATTAATCACTGTTAAATATGTCAATAATACTTAACACCACACAAAGAATCATAATTTAATTCCTAACCGTTTTTTATATTTTGACAAAATAAATTTTTCAAGCTCAATTTTCAAGGGATTATTCCGCCTTTAATATTCACTTTTCTTGAAAGTGTCCTATATAATGTCTACTTCATTTTTCATCAGGAATCACCTCCCGGAGTTTGGGCTATCAATTTCCTTAGATCCGGTATATATTATATATATATATATATATATATATATATATATATATATATATATATATATATGGTCTGTAGGAGAAATACTCTATTGTTAGAGACACTGGAAAATCGCGAAAATGTTAAAAATAGTCTCCAATAAACTGTAGCATATTAACCGTGATACGTGTGAAGAGTTTTCTGGCAAATCACACACGCTGTGTGTCCAAGCTTTACAGTTCTAACTGGGTTTGTTAAAAAGAGAAACTATGCTTCAAGTAAACTATAACCAATATAGATACAAAACATTCAATGTTATATACATCACGTTGGAGTCTAGCAAACAGTCAACTATTCCCGCAATTTTCCAGTGTCTCTATCTATTGTACATAGAAAAAATGAGTTATGTAGACGGTACCGATAAGTAGAGTCACTATTTAGTCGCGAAAGATTAGTTTCAATGCCTCATGTGCACGTCTGCAGTTCTGCTTAGTGATCAGAGTTTGGATGTCCTAAACTCTCAGCACCTAGGGATTTTAACCCGCTAATCACAGACGTCTAGTCGCTTTACGAATTCGGTTAGAATTTTTCCAGCTTCAGCAGTCTGAATTTTTTTTCTTGTATTTTCGTGCGGCATAAAAAACGTAGTGCTAATAGGCGTGCTGTATTAACAGATAAAAATATCAAGAACGAGTTGTCCAGTTTCACTTACACTGTAATCAAATATTCCTGAACAGAAATATAAGTTTATAACACATACCATACTTCAGTTTTGCACGTAGAGAAAATGTTGAGCATTGATGCTATATAAGTCTGTGAATGTCAGTATCCATATGACTGTTTTCTACAAGTATATAGGGTCGCTAACATGTCTGTATTTATAATAACTTCACCAGACGACAGAATATTTAGAAATACAGAAGTTAAATTGTCAGTAAACAGCGAACTCAGTCACACATGCCAGCAAATTGGCTTCACTGGCCAGTAACATGGCGGAAATGCCTGCTAAGGTGTCTGCCCTGCTATCCGACAGCCAGGCCAATAGGAAACCTGACGTAACATGCAGGAACCAAACATACACGGGGCTTGTATTAACAATCTCGGGCAGCCAATAAGCTGTGAAGTTCGTCCATATCAAATGAACCGCCACGTCATTTCATGTCTGTATTACTATTTAGTCTGTGACCATTTCTTGATTCTTAACACTAGTGTACACTTGTGTGGTAAGTTTACAGATATATTTTTACAGCGTAATTAAACCAGAACACACGTGACACGCAGCAACACTGTCTACGCAACTAGACGAGGTTAGAAACTTAGGTTAACAACACTTTCTCATTAACCCACGCGAAGCTAGGACAAGTTGTTCAGAAAGAACGCAAATGCTGGTCTTCTGGACGGGTCAGAGATCTCTGGGAGTGTTGGTCGGATGGCGTTAACCACGCGGTAATCCCCGCAAGTTTCCTTTTCAGATGAACTCTTCCTTTTGCCTTGCCCTTGTCGGGAAGATCCACGGAGTTTGTATTTATTCTGCTGGCCGCACCTTCGATGGCGCATCTTCTCGCAACTTTCGCCGCGTTGATTACCAACTGTCGTGGCGTCCCTCAGCCATCGTAACTCATTTTACACGACGTGTGTGGTCAATACAGCCACGAGATTTAACGAACATATTTCTATACCATTTGATTTCATTGTTGTATACACATCTGCAGCTTTGCTTCATGGTCAGAGCTTTGCGTCTTGGATCTACCCAATAAACATAGACTGTGACGTATTTTTACAAAGACACGCTGCCAATAACAAAAAATCAGAGCCGCATATCGCACCACAAATACAATACCAACACAACTAAAATATCAACATTTTTGAGTTACGTAAGGGCCGCGGTGTCGGAGGTGTCAGTTTGCTTGGCTCCTACCAAGGCGATCCGGGTTCGATACCCGGCGGGTTCAGCCCGGATTTTTCGAATGTGGGAAACGTGGCGGGCATTGCCGCTGGCCGGCGGGTTTTCTCGGGTATCTCCTGTTTCCCTCGCCTTTCTCATTCCGTCACTTCTCCATTGTAGGGCTTCATGTCATGTCTTCCATCAGGATATACAGGTGCCTACGGGCGTCAAGTCACATATCTGCACTCGGGGTACGATAACACCCGCCCCCGGGCACCCTTCCTATGCGCTATTCATATATTATTTTTAGTTACGTATGTAGTGAAGTAGAGAGTCTTCCCAGCGCCACACTTACATAACCAAGAAAAGCATCCCAAAAATTAAATGAAAAATCTTGTTTTTAGTATCTTTGCCAAGTAACAGCAACTAAGTTCAGTGCAGGTGGCAATTTGAGTTTCACATACATCCGGTTAGTACATTTTTAAGTACGGTTGTCTGAAAAGGCCGTTTTTACCAATGTTTGAAGGCTCAGAAACAGTGTTTTTAATGAGCGTGGCGTCTTAACAATGCGGTTCCGACCTTGTCTGAAGTTTGTTTTCTTTTCGTACGTCGGCACAATGGACACACGTGGAATATTTTCGTAGAAAAAACTTGTTTACGAACACACTGCAACGCATTTGAAGCGTCGGGTAGGCAGCCGCCTTAAGACGAGTGTAGGCTGAGGAAGGTATCTGGACTGAGAAGTGAATGAAGGCACTTGTTGTGGTCGCAGGTGCTACATATACATCTGCCACGTGGTGGTCCTGTCTCCCTGGCTGAGGTCCACGTGTCCCACACTCTTCCTCGCCTCATGCTAATTATAAACATTCCCTCCAGCCCGGCTAGGAACACCCTCCCCCATCGTAGTCTTGTCTGGCCGACGTCGGTCTGTCGACGACATAGCGGGCAATTGTATCGGGCCTATCGGCCACACAGTAAAAATTTTTTTTTTGTACTTTTACAAAAAGTTTTTTTTTGGAAACCTGTTTCCAAAAAAGATTGTGGTAACACTACAAAAATGTTTTGTAATATTTACAAAAAACTTGTACTTTTACAAATTTATTTGTATATTTACAAAAATTTCTGTAAATCTACAAACAAGTTATGTATATTTACTGCTAATATTTGGTTCACTTTACAACAATTGTTTGTAGAGTTACAAAATTTTTTTCGGAAACTAGTTTCCAAATTTTTTTGTAAAATTACGAAATGTTTTGTAAAATTTGTCTGGTCTTCAATTTTTATTTTGTTTAAAATCGAAAACTTTACTCATTAGCATTTATTTTACTAGTTCTTAAAGGTGTTCACAATATTTATAACCACTTTAAAAGGTTTCGGACATCTCACGTGTATTAACTGATTGATAATGTTCTGATATTAGTTTACAAGATTTTCATTGTAAATGTACAATTTTTTTACTGTGCATTGCTAACAATCACTGGTTATCGCGAGAATTTTGTTTCAGTATTTTACGTGCACATCTGCAACTCTGTTTCGTGGTTACTGGCAACGTATCTTTGTGGAGCGAAGTCTCTCATTAAAATGCACCGATCAGAACAAGAATACTGCACTCTAAATCTGAATTAGTGAATAATCACTGATTCACGCTGATGGATGGAGCGGTTTCAACAATATGAATCAGCGAAAAAAGTCACTGTTTAATTAATGAGTATTCACTGATTACCTTTAAGAGTGCCAACGTCTCACAAGTGAATCAGTGAATATTCACGTTTTTTTTTTTTCAGTTGTTTTCAAAGAACAGTTTTCACTTACTGAATCAGTGAAAAATATCTTGAAAATCTGTGGACATTCACTAATTAAGTTGTGGAATGTTGGCACTCTTTATCGGAATCAGCGAAAAGTCACAGATTTCACAGTGGTTTCTCACTGATTCAATTTGTTGAAACTGCTCCATCCATCGGCGCGAATCAGTAAATATTCACTAATTCTGATTTAAGGTGTGCAACACCACATGTCTGTGATTTGTGGGTAGATTCCCAAGACGTTGAAACTTGAAAATATCCAATCATTGGCAATGAAGCAGAGCTGCAGATGTGCACATGAGGCGTTGAAACAAAATGTTGCATAAGAATTATTCTTTTTACCAAAAATCACCAGCTCTGTATTTTTAACTCTCAGTGTGCAGGGATTATACCCACAAATCACAGACGTGTTGTGTCTTGGTAACATTATTCTGATTGGCACGTTAAAATAGGTGACGCCTCTGTATAAATACATGCTATCCAATAACCATGGAGCAGGTCTGCAGATGTGCCGGCCGCATATGTAAGACACTGAAACAAGATGGTGCAAAAATTATTTTCGTAAAAAAAAATCAGTGATTGTACCCATATATTTACCTATTTATAGAATCACACTTCTAGCTGGGACGCTTAATTTTTTTTTTATTCCAACACGCATGTTAGGAACGTATTTTTCGATCCCATTCTAAATGACGAAATAGTATTTTCTAGACTGTTATATCTAGAAAAATACCAATATGATACGCAAAAAATAAACTTAGGAAGATTGCGTTTGAGTTTACTTCATTCCTCAAATTCCACAAATATAAGTATATGTTGCCATCGCAAAGTCACATAGAACATTTGTTTGCGACAATAACACTGCGTGCTAATTTTAGTGCTCGGCGCAAACTGGCGGTATTAATATTGACGCGCGTACCATTCACGCATGTATTTCTTACCTGTTTATTGGTACGTGCGAAATTAGAATTATTTTCCACAATCAGACTAAACTCGAAACGCCTGTAGGTTCGTTCGACGTCTCTCGTTGGCCTAGGTTGTGATAGTCTGCCGTGGAGAATGCTTCTGGCTAGTAATTAACACACAGGCGATAAGAACTAGACTGGCTTGTGTGTAAACTACCATGTCGCCTTTATGCGCTTTTTTCGTATAGGACTTTAAGCGGGGGCCCTATTGTTTTATTTACGGAAAGTGCTCAGTAAAGTTCAGCATGTGCTTCTATATTTTTGTTTTATTTCTCCAGTTGGTACGTTTTACGTGACAACAGTCTCAAAATGCCCTTTTTAACCGTTTTGTGCACAGAAAAAAAAAACTGTTTTGCGGTGGCTACAAAATGTTTTATCAATATGGACCTCACGAAATAATTTTTAGTAGTTACAATTTTTTTGTAGTCGCTGCAAAACTTTATCGGGGAAAGCAAAAATTTTTTTGTGGTCACTATAAAAAAAAATTGGTAAGGTACATTATGAATTATGACAAAATATGTTGTGGTTATTAGTAAGTAGAGGTACGTACGTTCCAGGTCAGGTTGAACGCCAATTATGTATACTTCAGTGTCATGTCTGTGACTTGCTGGCGGCTGTTATGAAACGTGCTTGACTACTGCAAGCCAGTAGTAAATAAGGAAATAATGCGAAGTGCTACCGCTTACTACTTGCTTGTACGGTTATAAGCCAATATATAATCGATTGTGGCCTGTGGGTGTATAGGACTGACAAGTCTAGGCTGTTGCCAGATGAATCCGCGAAATTGACGTACCTCTATTAATAAGTATTTTATTCAGTGTGGTGCCCCGAAACCATAATTCTGCTCACGATAAAAAAAATGATAAGATTTTTAAATATTTATTGCAATGAGAGTTTACAATTATAATTTATTGGTTTGTGGACATATGCCATTGCTCATGTTTTGCTGATCGAACTTGTATTGAAATACAAAGTGACAAAATACAAAGAAACACTTAAAAAGCACAGAAAACGCAAGAAAAACAATCCTAGAAGAATTCCGTCAGTTTTTTTTAAGAGAACGATAGTTTGAAATATGATTTATTTTCGTAAAGATATGAAACACACATATAGTAGTATTTATTTTAATAATAAAACCTTATCCTAACACACAGCAGCAATGTTTCTGCGCCAGATGTATAGGGCTCTTAAATATTTCAAGATAGACTGACCAAACCTGCTGTAAAGTGTCGACCACGGCCGTAGAAGAACAGGTCTGGACACTCACCTGGTTATTTGACCCCCTTGTTGTTTGGCTGTAGTTCACCAAGTTACCGACAATATTGTGTTTTATTGGCGCTGATGTTACGGCGGTCGGACTAAACTCCGCCTACTTCCTTTCCGTTAAGATAAACAATTTATCAAAACGTATTTTTTTATCAATTTATGAAATACTTTTTTCGCTCACAAATTTAAGAAAAGGCTCCAGCGATCTTTATTTACTTTATAAATTTAACAATGGAAAAAAGTGGGCGGAGTTTGAGTCCGACCGCCCGGAAAACAGCGCCAAAAAGTACGACATTCTCGGTAACTTGACGAACTACAGCCAAACAACAAGGGGGTCAAGCAAATACATTGTTAGGTAGGCGAGTGTCCAGACCTGTACTTCTACGACCGTGGTGTCGACACACGTTACATCACGTAGAGTCTCATAGCCAATGCAGTCACAGATTGTATTCTTGTACGGAGGGCCGGATTTACCACTAGGCCCACTAGGCCCGGGCCTAGGGCGCAACTTTCACAGAGGCTCACTCTTAGCGAGGAGAAAAAGCCAAGAATTTTTGTCACTGTTTTTTAAAGAAATGTAACGGCTTCAATTTTCTCTCTTATCTACGGTTTATGGTAATTTTCAAATCACTTCATTAGAGTTAAGCTAATTAATTATCATGTCAATGCTGGTATTGCTATTGAACATAACGAGAGAACAGAGCATAGTAATTTTAAATAATTCGGTGTTGTAAATGGGAAAAAGACGCGAGTTGGTAAGGAAGGATGGAAAAGAGACGCTGATGCGAAGGCGCCTAGATGCATAAATCCGACTCTGCTTGTACGTACAGTGCAGTGAAGTCTAGTCTGTCATCAAACAATAATACGCATTGCATTTTAAATGTTTCAATATATTGTCTGCAGCGGATAAAAAAAAACCACTCGTGTCTCCAACGTAATTGAGCTATGCTAAGACCATTCAAAAACCAGCCTGAGTACGAACATTACACATCGCAAATTTCGTTTCGTTCAGAAGCGATTTTCTTCGTGTTCACCGCTGAGTATGAAAGCCTCGTGTTTCGTTAACATCACTGCAATTTTCGGAGTCTGATGACGTATGTTTGCAACTGTTGCGAACGCAAAACTTGAGTACGTAGGCTCGTCACATACGGTGGATAGCGCTTCTATACCGCGGGTATCCTCCACGAGGAAAATGGCCGGCGATACAAAATATCTTAGCAGCAAATATTTACTCTCAAAACTATGTGATTTGATTTCTGTGAAATGTTTCTATTTGTGTCAAAATAAGTACAAAATTATTACTGAGACCATAGCTCTGTAATTTATACTATTCCCAAGCATAGATCTGTGCGTTTAAGGTGGGTATCCCTGCAACATATTAACTGTTTTAGTATTTTTATATTTGTACGGGAAAGAGTTTGTTTTAAAGGTATATATTGTGGCTAATTATCACAGTAATGAATATTTTTAAGCTTACATCGTTATTATATCAGAGTAAAAATTTGCATAAAACGGTTTTGCATAAGAAACTAAAACCAACTGAGTTACATAAATGAAATAATTCTCAATGAATAACAGTGCCACGTACTGCGCTTAGACATGTATAAAAACGATATTGAATGTTTTTTTAATTTTTTAAAATTTTTTAACTTAAAATAAAAATTGCCAATTTTCTGTAATTTTTGAAAAATACAAAAACTTCGATGCAATGGTTTTATTCACGTCTTAACGTAGCCCGTGACGTTGTTCTTCAGGATGAATTATCTCGTTTCTGTAAGTCAGATAGTTTTCCTTTCTAGCATAAAAGCGTTTTAAGCAAATTTGGGCTTTAATGTGCCATTATACAAAAAACTATGAACGCTATAACATTTTCATTACTATAAAATGTAGACGCAATGTATCTCTACACAACAAACCATATATTCTACAAATAAAAAAATTATTAAAACTATTAAAATTTTGCGTGAACTCCCCTTAAATTATACCGCGAAAATTGTTCGTGCCAATGTGTCCTTGAAAACGCTGTAGTTTCCTGCAACATATAAGCTTCGGTGATATACTTCTGACACAACGTAGCTGTCTGCAAATCAATAACAGCCATCAAATATTACAATATTGGGATTCTCATTAGCTCAATAAAATAGGGTAACACCTCCAAGTACAAGCTAAATCTAGTAATCTTCTGGTAAGCTGAACGTGTGTTGAAATACAACAAACAGTCAAGTTTTCCCGCGATAAACCATCATCTCTAATTATCCGCTTAGGTTACTGAGGCTAGGAGGAAACGCCATCGAAGTATTCAAGTGTCGAATGGCACTAGTAGCCGGCAGCTGAAGTACAAAGTGCGCTGTTGTTGCTTTTTACGCCAACAGTTCTCCGCATTGCGTGCGGAGGAGCGCGAGTCATTGCATCGTGGTTGCCCACGTGCGGGAAGGTCAGAGGCTGCAGGGCGAGCTGATTGCAGTTGTGTCGGAAACCAGTTGAGCTGCAACCCACTGATCGGGTAATGATTCACGCCCCTCCCCTCCCTGCGACCACCCCTACACATGTCGCACCGAGTCAAGATAGATCTCTGAGGATGTAGACATGCGATCCAACCAAGCCTTGTGCTTGCATCACTGTTATTTCAAGAGCAGGAGCTCGTTGATCCAGCGGAGACAGCTGAGTTGTTGGTAGGAACAAGAAATTGTCGCGGAAAGGATATTGCACAACTTTGTTGCAATGCCTTATGTGCACATCTGCAGCTCTGCATCAAGGTTAATGACTGGGTTTTTTTAACTCTTAAGCGTCCAGGGATTCTACCCGCTGATTACAAACGTGGAAGCCTCTCATCATAGAGCAGAAATACAGGTGTGCACGTAAGGCTTTGAAACTAAATGCTGCAAACATATTTCCGTTATAAACTCTTCGCTCTAAATAAATCTGAACGCAACGATAGAAGTTGAACCCTCTGATAACATATTATTTGTAATAAATATCGTTCATAATTTGAATTTATCAAAGTAGGTATAAACGTATTTTTCCAGTAAGTGCATATTTTAAAATACGAACAAATTTTAATACAACTAAATTTGTTACTTTAACTTCCCCTGTTCACATTTCACTATAGTTGAAGTTATTTCAAATCCCCCCCCCCCCGAGACTATGCTCCAAAATTTCGGGGCATGTAGACTAGACATTTCAGGCCGGTTTAACAGGTATATTGAGAGCAAAACAATAAGTTACGAACGTCCAGCGTACACAGGTGCGATGTGCCGTTGAATTTACCAATACGATGAATGTATGTTAGTTCACTCTAAATTGGAAGCAGTAAATGCAGAGATTAACAGAGAGTTTCTTTGCACGATTTAATTTACTGCTACTGCTTTATCAAGGTGAGGTATGGTAAGAGGGTTTTACGGCCGTCCTAAGAGCCGATGAGTGAGTGAGAGATTTTGGTCAGCGCTTAACAGCGAGGTCTTTAGCGCTGGTGGGTGTGAGATGAGGTGAGAATGGAGCAGAGCCGGGGGAAACGGGAGATTCCCGAGAAAACCTGCCGATCAACGGCATAGTCCGGCACGATTCCTACATGCGAAAATCCGGAAACCGACCTCGCCGGGAATCGAACCCGGATCACCTTGGTGGGAGGCGAATTGTCTGACCATTCGGCCACCGTGGGCCAAAAGAGCCGATGAGGATGAAGTAAGGTGAAGGTACAACATGAGATACATGACCTCCCGCTCCGTAGACCGACTAACCGACTACCCTACGTAAGTATCCAACTGCTCTATGGAGAATCATTGTGATATCACTAGTCATCAACTAAGTACCAATGATTCAATTTTTAAATGTCATTGGCTCAGAACATTACAGGAAGTTTCAGAAGTCTTGGACGCCAAATGTGAAAGTGACATAACCGTACATGACATTGATAGAGCCATAGATTTTTGTTGAAAAGAATTTTGTACCAGTTTGTTTCAACGACATATGAGCGCATCAGCGACTTTGCTTCGTGGTCAATTATTGGATATTTTTAACTCTCAGCGTCTAGGGATTCTACCCGCCAATAACAGACGTGCGGTATCTCATTAACATTTTTATGACTGACACAGTCAAATAAACTACGCCTCTGCACAAATTCATGTTAGCCAATAACTATGAAGCAGAGCTACAGATGTGTACGTAAGAGACTGAAACAAACTGTGGCAAAATTATATTCCCGTGAAGTTTGTGGCCGTACTCAGGACATGTCAAGGTTTTAGTTGTATTCTTTCCTGACAACTATATTTTTTAACTATTAGGGTCATGCATTTTTCGCGAAAAGAATTTTGCCTCAGTTTGTTTCAATGCCTTTCGTACACGTCTACAATTCTGTTTCATATTCAGCGATTTGATGTTTTAACTACGCACATGTCTTGAGTTTCTTACACTGAAAAAATAGTATAGTTGCAGGAACCATACTTCTGTTAAAATAGGGACAACAAAACAGTTTGGTTGTTGGTGCTACTCTGGACAGTTCCTTCAGCAATCTGTTTTGTAGAAGTTACCATCTTGTGAGTAAAAGCAACAAGGCTCTTTGTTTCTTCTACTAAACAGATTGTTGAAGGAACTGTCCAGAGTAGTACCAACAACCAAACTGTTTTGCTGTCCCTATTTTAACAAAAGTATGGTACCTACAACTATACTCTTTTTTCAGTGTACCGCAAATCAGAGACGTGTGGTGTTCCAGTAACCTTTTTGTGGTTGGCACAGTCAAATGAGAGACGACACTTCACGAAGACACTCTGCCAATAACTAGAGACCCTAATTTTTGGTGGAAATATTTCTGCAACAGTTTGCTTCAGTGCCTCGTGTGCACATCTGCAGCTCTGCTTCAAGGTCAGTGATTGGCTGAATTAAACTATCACGTGTCAACGTTTTACTGTAAATTACGGGCGTGTGTTGTTCGCAGTAACCTTATTATAATTGGTAGGGTTAAATTAATAATGGCTTTACATAAACACACTCTGGCAATAACAAATAAGAAGAACTGAAGAGGTGGAACAATGTCATTGAAACAAATTGGGACAAAATTATTTTCGCGAAAAGTTCATGACCCTAGTAATTACTGTCTTAGTAAGTGATTGAAAACATGATCCAGTGTGTAGCCTTGATCATACACTTCTCGCAATGTAGATTGCTCTCGCCGGAACTATGCAGCGACCCTACGGTCATTGGTTGTCTTCTACGTTGATTTTTCGAGCGTTAATTTTTATATCTTAAAAACAATAGACAGACCTACTGTACGACCGTCGTATACTGTAAGTATGTTGGAAATAATTTTTTCTTTGAGCCTCAGTTTTCGAACAAAATTTTTTTATAATATTATTGACTTAAATATTATTTAAGTCGATAACTAGCTAAAATTTCTTGTTAAGTTTCTCCCAAAAAAATTGGTTTCATAGTAAAATCAAATTTTAACACATATTGCTGACGGTTTAACGATATCTTCTTACTTGTATTAATTTAAAAAAAATAATAACTGCAAAAACAGCTTAAGTACATACAGATCTGATTCGTCAGTAAACCCAGTTTCTCAATAATTTCCCACGGTCCTCAGACGCGTCAAAGACACGGGACATCGTATGCTCTCCAAGCATTTATTATAACTTTTTTCTTACAAAGAACTAAAATAAAGTTCAAAATACAATCTCCGTGCACACGTTCTCTAGGATAGAAACAACTCTTTCACACGCCAAGTCATTATTTAATTTTCCGGGTTGGGCTTTAAAAAAAGTAAAAGCGGGCGCCGAAGTTTTCCCAGGGCGAGATTGCCGTAAAGCGTTGATCCATTATGGACGGACTTTCTGGTTCGTCGCCAGAGGGTATGACTCCCCCCTCCCCTGCACGGACCCTAGGGTCATTAGGGCGAGAGTGGCGGGCTGGCTATACTCAGCCCCTAATAAAGTACGTCGTTACCGGTGGAGAGGTACGCCTCTCAATTCATCCGCCCTCCTCACCCCTCATCTCTAGACTCTTCTTCTCCGGATGATCGCGAACCGTTTAGCGGATTCCTGAGCCCGGGCCGACCCCCTCATTGATGGGGCGCGTGCCCCACCCACACGGCCCCCCTTTGAAGCGAGCCGCCGGTGTCCCCACCCCACCTCCTTCACTACCCACCACCCCCATGCCTTTCCGGTGTCTCTCCCATTGGACATGCAACGTCATATGCGCCGGCTAGAAGGCAATGTCGGCGGCACGGACGTGCGTGCAAGAGTGATTCATGTCGTCTGGCCGGCGACTAGGAAGAAATATGAGCAGCCGAAGCGACACAAGCCGGGTAATTTTTAATGTTAAAGTTAAACACTTCCCAACTTATCAATTTTTATGTCATTTCTTCCAAATAAACAGCACTCTACATGAAATTTTGTGGTTGTGTAAGGTTGTTGGAAGTCCATTGCAAGAGAAGACAAAATGCCTTAACAGGGCGCAATAAAGATGGTTTATTACTAAATTGGTTATTAACAAATTTAAATATTAAAACTGCAATTCAACATACATTGACCAGTAGATTTTTGGTGAAAATAATTTTGCACCAATTTTTTTCAGTACCTTATGTGCAGCTTCGCATCGTATTCAGTAAAGTGATATTTTTAACTCTCAGCGACTAGGCTTTCTACTCGTAAATCACGGACGTGTGATGTCTCAGTGATATTATTATGATTGTTTCAGTCAAATAAGCGACGCGTCTGCACATATTCATGCTACCCAATAACCAAGAAGCAGAGCTGCATATATGTACATTAGACCTTGAAACAAGTTGGTAAAAAATTATTTATACTAAACAATTGCTCCAACCACTATACATGAAACATTGCATTTACTGGTGTGACTAGCATTGAACAGTACTGACTACGACTTTACTACATTGAAACGCAATAGTTTGTCGCTTTAAAAATAAATGTCCCCTTTCATTTTTATGTTTTTTTTATTTCTAAGAACAACCCTTTTATAAGTAAGCAGTAAAAAGGTTAACCAGGGGCATTAGTGATGTGTGTATGAGTATATATATATATATATATATTCGAAGGCCTAGTTCAAGACAGCAACAACTCAAAATTCCTAAAAATTATACATTCGAGGTTAACATTTTCTTGCCAGCTATTTATTACGCAACATAACTTCTGTCTCAAACTGTAAATATTATTATTTATTTTTGGTTTAAAAGTACATAATAATTGACAATTGACATATGTGAAAGCTATTCACGCGTGGTAAGAAATAACTTATAAAATATCATCTTTTTTTGCCATCTTGAATTGGACCATCGTATATATATATACATACATACATACTCACATATATAGACACACACAAAATTACTACTGCCACGTTTACGTGTAACCGTCACACGTATAGACGCTTCTCTCTGGGTTTCTCTTTCACATGTATTTTTTTCCCTCCTAGGAATAAAACGTGACTGAAGGAAAATTTCAAGAATATATTAAATCATTAAAATTCCGACAAAGAACATCAAAAACAGCTTAGCTACGCGTCCATCATCATTTACGTCACAAAGCAATAAAACAAGAGTTTTTTCTTCCTCAAGTCCTGCGATTCTCGGTACTACACGACCGCACGCCAATCTAGTGACCTTGGACGTAAAGGTGATTCAGGTATTTGATGCACGTGGAAGTGTCACACTTATCTGTCTCTCTCATTTGCTTCGGTGTTCCGAACAGGAAAATTAGCTTCAGGCAGATGGGCGACTTTGAAAATGGTAATGTTTTATTTTTGTAACTCAGTGGACCGTGTAACATGCTTGTTACAGAGGTCATGCCAGGCGGATATATGTGTGTATTAATTATTGTTTATTATGCTCTGCTAATGGCCACGCCCAGGACCGTATAGCCAGAGGAAGTCCGCGCTGTAAGTCATCCCAACCCTCAATTAAAGGCGCGACGTACGCCCATGCCCGAGGAGAGGGACTCGAACCTACGACCTCTCGACCAGCGGTTTTTGACCCTTAGGATAGAGGAGGTATAGGCTCCGCCCCTTGCCAATGCGGCTCCTGACATCTGGCCACAGAACCAATGTAGCCAACTTGGAGGAAATAATTGTGGCGTTGTACTTTATGAGGAGAAATAAATGTTTAGGTTTTTGATTGGTTGCAACTTATTTTCCATATAAAGAATAACTGTACCTAGTTGTTCGTATGTAGTGGTCGTCTGGAATTTCCTGTGCCTATTCTTACACATAACTTCATGTACATACCTGAGATTTTGTGCCGAATACAAGTGTATTGGGAAATTGACGTATTTATAAATGAAAATGTGTAACTGTGTTGTTTCGTTTGACGGTAAGGTAACAAAACGGTACGTTCTGTAGCAATTAAAATTAACTGTCATATATTTATCTTGAATATCTGCTAGTTCCTCTCTACATTTATTGTTTAAAAGTTAAGGTATCTATTACAATTTGAGGTGAGAAATATTTTGCGTAGATTTACAAAATAAAAATTTTGGTTTATGTAAACTGTTTATAGAAAATTAAATTTTTTATACGTACAAAATTAGCCTAGCCTGCTTCAATGGACAACTTGAAGGACACGCCCCCTGACGTCACACCGCAGGGGAAATACTGTGGGAAACAAAGCTTGTTTACAAACATGCTGATTTGTTTGTTGGTAATTGCAGAAAGCATAAATGTTGCGCATTCATAGATTTGCACGCAAGGGTAAAAAATATTAGTTTCAATTTCATGGTTAAGATACGCTAAATACATAAGATTAATGTTTACCTGAAAAAGCGGCAAATTCCAAACAAATAATCAATTTTCTTGACGTTCATCTCATCCGGGACAAGTGAAGCCAAACAGCTAAATGAAGGTTATGTTCGGCTGCGGTATCCATGGAGATAGGAATTGTATCCCACATCTGACTGAAGCTCCGCCTCTTTTCAAGTCGTCCATTAGTAGCTGTGAATTCATTTCAGAAGAAAAATGTCAAGCATTTACTATTATGCAGTGATATCGTAACATTAAAGAATTTAATGGGGGTTGGTGTGATTTTAGGGGAATTTCGAATGGCTTTTAAGGGTGGGACGGGATTTTAAGGTTTGCTACACTGCACAGAACCGAACAACACACAGGAGTCTTACTTCTTCGGCGAAAGCCAGATACACGGAAGTTTCTTGGGTTCAACATCCTACTGGCTAATTTCCACAATCCTGTGTTCAAACCTAACCGAAACTTGTGGGAATTTTACTTGAAAGTCGTATACTTCAGTCAGTGCCGATAACAACAAAACAGAGTTGCCGATGAGCACGGAAAGTACTGAAACTAATTTGCGTACGAAACTTTTCGCAGAAACTTTCAGTCTCTGCTTCTGTGCAAACCTGCAGCTCTGATATCATGATCAGTGATTGGATGTTTTAAGGGCGCGGTGTACAGCAATTTTCATCACCATATTTATATTTTTTTATTTGTACCAGATATTATTTTTTTATTTTAGACACAAAATGTGACAAAATTTGGCTCATATAAAATGTTTTTACCTCTCATAGTTTTCGCGTAATTGCTTATTAAACTCAAAATTAGCATGTTTCCGTTTTAAATACTACATTAAAACCAAATGGCATACTAAACTGAAAAAATTCACAGTGGATAAATGTCACGTAAATAGTAACAAAGAATAAAGTTTTTTTGGTATTTAAATAAAAATGCTGAAATTTAAAATAAAAATTTAAAAAATTCCATAATTAAAAAAATGTTATTTTGTGGTTTAAAGTAGCTGAATTTGTAGCTTACAACAATGTTATTCACTGTGAATTTTTTCAGTTCGGTAAGTGAGTTGGTTTTAGTGTCGTGCTTAAAACGATAACATGCAAATTTTAGCTTTAATGAGCCATTACGCAAAAGCTATGCGAGTTAAAAAAATTTTTTAAGAGAAAAATTTTGTTACATTTTGTGTCTAAAACAAGAAAATAATAACTGATACAAATATAACAATAAAAAACATGGTGATGAAAATTGCTGTGGACCGCGCCACTTTCTTGGGGGTTCTACTCGTAAATCCCAAACGTATGGTGTCACGATAACTAAAGCTACTGATTTTTGGAGAAAAGAGTTTTGTACCAATTGGTTTCAGTACCTAACGCACAAATTTGCAGCTGTGATTCGTAGTTACTGGATAGCATGAACATGTGGAGAGACGGCACACATTTGACTGTACCAATCAGAGTAATGTTGCTGAGACACCATACGTCTGTGATTTGTGGGTATAATTCCTACATATTGTGAGTTAAACACATCTAATCATTGACTACGAAGCAAAGCTGCAGATGTGCACACGAGGAACTGACACAAACTTGAGCACAAATCTTTTCACCAAAAATAGGCGTCCCTAAACATAAGGTATGAAACAAATTGGTGCGGAATTCTTTTCGCCAAATTTTAGGGCTGTACCGACTTCTTTCCACTTCCCTGCATCGCGTACACGAACACGAATAAACGTGGCTATACGACGTTAGCAAGGTTAGGGCAAAATTTCCGCTTGAGATGTTGAAGCAGTGACCCTAGTTGAGTTACCAAGGCAGGGTGGCCACTCACTGCAACAAAGAAATTCCCTGATATTCCTGATAGAAAACAAAAAATTTCCCTGATTTTTGCAAGTATGGAAACAAAATTTCGGCATTTCATTCAACACACATTCCAATAAAGGTAAATATGTCAAGTCCTTTCTGACACTACTGCCGGTGAATTTGAGAAAACATTCGGCAGAAATATCTACAAACTTGACAACGGTATTTTTGAAAAAGTAAAAATACTATAACGCTCTCAAAACTCCATTATATTTCTTCCTATGGTTATTGCAGAGTCAAGAAAGTTCCCTAAAATTTATCATAGAGAAAAAAACTTTCCTGAAATTTCCATGATACTTCCAGGTGGCCACAATTCCCTGATAATTCCAGGTTTTCCAGGTGAGTGGCCACCCTGCAAGGCTCCAAAAAGTTACAAGCTCGGAGGATTCTTAGACTATAACCTGGTTATCGAGCAAATTTAGTAACGTGACTAAGCAAAACTCGCCTAGCCTTAGCAGGTTACTTAGTACAACCGGCTTTAGCCGCGAGTGCGCTCGAGATAAATCAAGGTGCGCGACCAGGGAGGGTTAGCCAACCGTACAATAGCTCTCGTCTCTGGAGAACACACGGCAGTTAAGAGTGTTAGTGTGGGGGGAGGGAGGGGGAGATTTATGGGTGAGGTGAGATGCAGCGACTGGCGGGACCTGCGTTGTTGTCCATAGTACCACCTCGTTGCATGCTGGGCGCGTGTGTGCTCGCTCTCTCGTGAGATATGATCGCGCGAGCATCCCAAGTTTGGACCCGAGTCCCTCCCTTACCCATCGCTGTCTTGGGGTTTTACTCTACAGTATCCCGCCCTGAATAACCGGCCCAACCCTCGCCACTTTGAGACGTCGCCACTCTCAGTGATGCCAACATACTTGTTTTACATCTAAGATTGTTTACACTGTTAATAACTTATGCATGGAGCCATGATTTTGTGCACAGTAGAAACACTGTCGTTGCCTCAACACAACGTTCATTTAAATATCAGCTACTGTAATATTACTTTGCTACAAAGAAAACTTTTTAAAAGTTACAGAAATATCAAGAAAAATTGTGTTGCAGTTAAGATGATTTATTTGAAAAAATGTGTGGTAAAGCCAGTTGGTGTAGTTTTATACAAGCTTAATGTTATAAAAAACTAGTATCCTCATGACAAAGAAGCTTATATTATATTCAAATAAAAATTTTAAGACAGAATGTGCTACGAAACGTAAGTTTCCCACATTTGCTTCGCTGTAAGGAGAGCTAGATACCTTTGATGCCAAGTTACTTTATAGTGGAGCATATTTAAACAAAATGTTACTGTGGTAACGAAAGAGTTTATACCTTGTGACGATAATACTGGTGCACAACTTTACTTCAATGCCTTATGTGCACATCAGCAGCCGTGTACCATAGAGTGTTTGGGTATTTGTCTTAAGAGTTATAATGGCAAATCACAGACGTATGGTGTTACAATTCTCTGATTGGTGCAGTCCATGAAAGACAAACACACGTTGCCAATAACCATGAAGCACAGCTGCCAATGTGCACGTAACGTAGTGATATAAAATGGTACAAACTCGTGAATGTACTTATGAATTAAACATTTCATCCCAAATTTCTTTTAGGTTTTTATGCGTTGCCATTATGTTATATCTTGGTGTAAAATATATTTGGGAAATTATTGAAGGCTGTCTCTTTGCTCGGTGGCCACTGTTGTCAACCATTTGTTAAAGAAACCGTTTATTATCTTTGTGTTCAGCATGGCCATAAATGGTGACACGGAGTTTAAATGGATTAAACAGCAAAATTTTAACATTTTCCCATTAAGTTTTTTAAATATAATTTTTTCATGAACTGAAAATGTTAGTTTTAGTTTTCCAGGTGAAAATAACCATCTAGTTGGAGGTAAGATTACTGGTGGAAAATCTGGCTGTACTTAAATTATTCCGGTTAAGATACGCCTTCCTACAAAATTATATTTTGGCTACAGGATGATTTATTGCATGGAAAGTTTACTTTTATTGTCTCATTTAGTATTTCTGTGCATTGCGTTCTTTTTTCGTAATTGGTTTGATGGCCACTGCTCATCTTCCAGTCAGTTCGTGACGTAAACGGGCCCCCGAGAGTAAAGGTAGCTTGTGTGTGTGTGCGGGGGGGGGGGGGAGGAGTTGGCGCTACTGGTCGAATCGCTCGCGCTGTCGAGCGCTGTCTCGTTACAATATCGTACATGTTAATACTGCATTGGGACCTATCAGACAATCAACGTTAAATAACTTTCCGACTATGGAAAATGTTGTGAAGGGCTTTTAAGTGATGTATAAAGACATGCAAAATTCGCGTTATTTTCTGACAGCTGACTAGACTTCAAGTGACTATAGGCTCGTTCGACGTCTACCGCTGGCCGATATTGTCGTGACTTGCCGCGGAGAATGCTTACACGGTAGAGAGACCAATCTCTGTAGAGACGTAACACACGTAAATGACGACACATAAAAGTTCGAGGCCAGTTGAATCGCAGATTACGCTCTGTTATGTATAGGAAAGTGAAGTTTAGTCTGCTACCAAATGATAACGCGAGTTTTGCTTGTTTGTAGTGATACACTATTTAGTTATTAGGATTAATAAATATATTATCGTGGCTAAATTAATTTAAACAAAACGTTTTCCCTTCATAAATAAAGACAAATTTAATTACAGTTTCATGTATCACACTTTAGAAGTGGTTTTTGTCTTAATAGCTTAACATTATTCCCTGAGTATGCTAGTTCGAGTGTGATAAGTTTCGATACAGAAATATCGTAGTCAGTACTGTGCAAGGACAGTAGATGGCGCAAGTATGTTACACTCTCTTTCAAGTATAATTATTGTTGACTGCTTCTGAGAAACTATCATTGTGTAATTGTTTAGTCGCAGTTCTGAGGACCTTCGTAAACAAGGAGCCACAACTGAGTATGTTTACATTATGTGTTTATAGCTTATGAATGTAAGATGAAATTGGTTTTAAAGTTGTCTGTAAAGTGACTACAATTGGAATAATTCTATCGTCCACAAAATGTAGTTTAAAATGGCATTTCGTTAAAAATGAAATAGTCTACATTACCACATTATGATAAGCAACAACAGTATGAATAGTGGACCCTTGGAAGAGAAAGTATTTCTGGAATTTAATTTAAGAAATGTAATTTTAAAAATATTTTCAGGGCAGCATTCAGTGGTGAAGCGTGAAGCAGGCAAGATATGATTATCAATGACTGTATAGAACTCTCAGTCGCCTGTGTAACCATTTGACTAGTAAAGGCAGGTACACTCCTCAGCCAGTAGCATGTAAGAGACAAGGAACTAGTTCTCAGTAATACACCCAGGTCTCAGCAACACAACTGTCATCTGCTCAAAGTGTATAGTCGGATCACATACGGCTTGCCTTGGAACATGTCCATGCTTCGCCACTGGTAGCATTACTACAAATACATATATTAATTTTACGTACAATAAAAACACTTTTCCGGCTTTCTTTTCCATAAGCTATCACTACGCAAAATTATTACACTCCGCCCTGACCCAACTTTTAATTAATAGAACAACTGATTTTTTTTTTTGAAATACAAAATTATTTTAGCATTTTACGGACGCATCTGCAGCTCTGCTTCGTTGTTATTGGATAGCATGAATTTTGTGCAGAGACGTCGCTCAATCAGAATAATGTTATAAGCTGTTCAGGATAAACTGAGTATTACATACTATTTCCTGTGAGCCATTAAGCTTCAATCTTTACTATTTTAAATATGAAAACTTCCATGTATCTAAAAACTACTGTAAACATTTCACAGCTCTCAAAACTTTAATTCTTTAGTCCCAATCAATTCATTTTTTTATTATTATAAATGTTGTGAAGTGCTCATTTTAAAGTAAATAGCACATACTAAGGCGACCCACGTCCGTGATTTGCGGGTATAATCCCTAGACGATGGAAAGTAACAACATCTAATCGCTGACCACGAGAAGAGCTGCAGATGTGCACAAAAGGCATTGAAATAAATTGGTGCAAATTTCTTCTTCACCAACAATCAGTGGCTCTGAGGGAAGCACACATCGTTCCAGGTCGAAAATCCTAAACTTTGCAAAGTCTCGAATGAGAACTTAATGTCTAAAGGGGGAGTGTTAGACAATTTTATTGTACTTTCAATTTTTGAGCCATAACGTTTACTCATATGGTATTTTTTCTCTTTGACAAAGCATAGGATATATTCTTGTTAAACTGCTTGACATTTATGACAATGACACATTTCATTAACTTGATGTCATGCAGAATCATTGTAAGATAATTGTAGGTTAACTTTCAAGAATTCTCTTGCAATGATTCTGCACGGCAAAATAATTATTTATGTCAAACAGTTTTCTAAGAATGTAGCCTGTGCTTTGTCGAAGAGAAAATTTTGATAATACGATTTTTAAATAAATGTAATGGCTCAAAAATTGAAAATACAATAACATTGTGTAACACCCCCCCCCCCCTTAAGAAGCTATGTTAATGGTTGGAAGTAGTTTTTAGCGTTGGCATGACTGGCCAGAGCGTGTTTCTCTACCCACAATGGAAAGCAGGGAAGGAGGGCCTCGACTGGTCCGCGCCTCACAGAACTCATCAAGAGTTTTTCAATATTACACCAGCCACCCTCCCCCCTCTCTCAAGCTCCCCTCACACTCTTCCTCCACTCTTTTGTCTTGGTCAGTCTCGGAATCGTTCATCCAAGCCCCGAGCAAGCACACAGTCTGCTCCGCACACGCCAGGACGTGTACACCTGGCAGAAATAACGCCGTTCCCTCCACAGGTCATACTCGAGTACACCTACAAATTTTGTCACATATACACAAAGCTACTCATTTCCGCTTAAAAACGAATTTTTCACAAATTTATTTCAATGCCTTTTGTCCACACCTGTAGTCCGGTTTCATATTCGGTGATTGATAGGGACAAGAGAATTTCGCGAATTCAATTACCTGCGTGATATAATCAACTATCCTATGCATACTCAAGTCCCAACCATTTGTCAACTAGCTGCTATTCAGTGGAACAGCAGACAATGAACGAATAGATGGGGCTTGAGTTACAATGTATCTAGCATGCAGGTCATTGAATTCGCAAAATTTTACAGTCCCTAATGATTTATGTTTTGAAGTCTCGAATACTAGAAATTCTACCAGTAAATCACAGACGAGCCGTATCTCTTTAACATTGTTATGATTGGTACAGTCAAATGAGATACATCTCTTGTTAAATTCATGCTCACCAATATCCATGGAGCGTAGCTGCAGATGTGTACGTAAGACACTGATACAAGTTGATGTAGCATTATTTTCGCCAAAAAATCAACGGTTCTACATATAGAGTAGAACAAGTTAGCCATTCAGAAACGTTCGTGTTTATACGATGTTCTGCTTTCTTTGTCGGCTGTATTTGGGGAAAAAACGTACCTCACTTGATAGCGCTCATCAGAATTAAGTGAATGAGACACCACACGCCTGTGATCCGAAGATAGACCGCCAATAGGTGAAAAAATTTTAGACTTATCATTTAAAACGTTTCCATCTCGTTTTGAAATCGTTTTCAAAATACCATTTCGAAAACGCTCATGGAAATGGGATTAAAATCGATTTGAGTCTTAAGGTCGTTACACCAAAAAATCAGGATCGTTTCGGATTGAGTCGTGCGTAAAATGTCATGGAAACGCAGATCGTATTGAAAACATAAAACAAACACATACAAATGAAAGAATGAACCAAATATTATCATACGATCATGAAAAATAATAATTTTCTTGTAGCCATTTAATTAACTTAAGCAATTTACTTTACGTGGAAGCAAAGAAAAATAAATGGCTGTATGAATTTATTTATTTCATGTCAACCTACATAAATTTGAATTGTATAAAAATTACAACTTGCAAATTTGTTCAGCGAACTGAACTCGATTTCAGCCGGATACAAAGTTTGCATGTAGACGAGTACCGTACTCATTCGGAATTCAGTACTCAATTTCTTTACAAAACGATATGGAAACGTAGTAATTCATTTCATTATTTAATGACCAATTGGCTGGGCTCCAATTTCCTATGTGTTTTCCACACAAACGCAAGGAAAAGGAAAAAATTTCCGAGTTCAAAGACTTGCACGTTAGATTCCACTGTTTCATGTATTTTCAAGCCTAGACTTTTTGTTCATTGTCTTACGTTCCAGAAAGTAACGGAAAATGGACAGATGATCACTAGGGACCCTTGTATTTCGCGAAAATAATTTTGCCCCACTTTGTTTCCGTGCCTTACGTGCACATCTGCAGTTCTGCTTCGTGGTCAGTGATTGGTTATTTTAACTGTCACGAGTCTTGGTATTCTACCGGCAAATCACAGACGTGTGGTGTTGCAGGAAAGTTTTTGTAATTGGCTCAGTCAAATGAGATACGGCTCTTCACATTGACACGCTACCAATGATCATGAACCAGAATTGTAGATGTGCACGTTACTCACTGAAACAAACTGGGGCGAAATTATTTTCGCAAAAAAACAGGATCCGTAATGATCGGGGCTTGAGTATGCACATGCTAGTGGATTCCAACATGCAGAGCGTTGAACTAGTGAATTTTTCTTTTCCTTGTGCGTTACGTAAAGAACTGTAAGTTCCAGCAATAAAAATTCAGGAAAGTGGCGTAACCGTAACACGTAGGACTCGCATTGGGGAGAATGTGGCCTGGATCCCCGTCTCGGCCATCCCGGTCTCTGTTGTCCATGGCTAACCGAGATCGCTCCATGCGAATTCTGGAACGGTTCGGGTGCGGTGGACAGCAATTTTCATCATCATGTCTTTATTTTTAAATTTGTACCAGATATTTTATTTTCTTATTTTAGACAAAAAATGTGACTAAATTTTGCTATTGTGAAATATATTTATCTATCATCGTTTTCGCGTAACGTCTTGTTAAAGTCAAAATTTGCATGTTTCCGTTAAAAACTAACTGACATACCAAACTGAAAACTTCACAATGGATAAAGACGTCACAGGCTACAATTTCACGTAGGTAAAAACAGAGAATAAAAACTTTTTGTATTTAAATAAAAATAATAATTTAAAAATTCAATATTTTTTTTAATACGAAAATAAATTATTTGTGGTTTAACATAGCTGAACTTGTAACCTACAACATCATTATTCACTTTGAATTTTTTCAGTTTGGTAAGTGAGTTGGTTTCAGTCCCGTCCTTAAAACGGAAACATACAAATTTTGGCTTTAGCAGGCGATTACGCGAAAAATATGCGAGATAAAAATATTGCGTAAGAGAAAAATTTTGTCAAATTTTCTGTCTAAAATAAGAAAAAAATATCTGGTACAAATATAAAACTAAAAACCTAGTGATGAAAATTGCTGTTCTCCGTGCCCTTAACAAATCTAGTGGCCGGTTCGTCTCGCAGATTCTGTCCTTGTGGTATGTTGTGTGACGCCTTCTATAGCGAGATCGCTGTCAACTAGACGTAAAGTCATCTTACATAACCATCTATCGTGGTTCGTCTCGCAGATTCTGTCCTTGTGGTATGTTGTGTGACGCCTTCTATAGCGAGATCGCTGTCAACTAGACGAAAAGTCATCTTACATAACCATCTATCGCGGTTCGTCTAGACAGATTAGTAAGCACTGGTAGATAATTCTGTTTTCCAGAAGTCATAAGTAAGGAGGACTTCTGATTTTTGAGGAAAGATTTTTTCACCACTTTGTTTCATTGCCTTGTGTACACATCTGCAGCTCTGCTTCGTTGATATTAGCAGCGGGTTTTTGTGTGTAGATGCGTCACTTATGTATTTGACTGTACCAATTATATTAATGTTACTTGAGACTCATCACGTCTGTGATTAACTGGCAGAACCCCAAGACGCTAACATCCAATCACTGACCACGAAGCAGCGCTGCAGGTGTGCACATAAGGCATTGGAACAAAGTGATGCAAACATTGTTTTTTTTTTCTCGGAAAAATCAGGTTTCCCTAATTGCAGTCGGTAGAAATATAAGTTACTTCTTATAACATATCTATGGTGTGATAGTAAAACAAAATTTAGCTTTTTAATTTAATAATAATTTTAGATAGATTTTAAATTGTCACAAACACCTAAAAATTCATGTTTACATTCGGGTACGAAGTATAATCTAAACATCTTTAAGTTTGTATCAATTTAGCAATTCTCCAGGAAAGCAATTAGCCTGTAATAAATAAGCAGCAAAATTAAGTCTCACTGTACTAGCGAGCAGCCAATGAGGAGCCGTTGTATTCTTGAATACACATATAGACTTGGAGGATAGTATACAAGTCAGTAAACTCGCGAATTTAAAGTCTCTTGTAAAACCATTTTTCAAATAGAAACCTTCCACCCACAGCGTAGATGCCCTCCCTTTCCGTTTCCAACTACGAGTCTACGTGGACTCCACATATTCTCCACTATGTTCATAGTCGTGGTTTAACGAGAAGGCAGTGACGTCTCCAAGACTGCCTATCAGACGAGGGCTACTTAACTTAATTACACTAGAGGTTAGAAACATATTTGTTGATGTTTGACACGGGAAAATTTCTGCCGTTTGTTCCGCTGGTATATATCGGCAAGGGTTGTAAACTGACCAATCACAGAGAATTCGAGGAATGTTTCATGATTAGGAGCCCTGTATTTCGCGAGAAGAATATTGCCCCAGTTTGATTCTATGCCTTACCTGCACATCGACGATCCTACTTCATGGTTATTGGCAGCGTGTCTACGTGAAGAGCCGTATCTCATTTAACTGAGCCAATTACAATAACGTTCCTGCAACACCACACGTCTGTGATTTGCCGGTAGAATCTTAAGGCTCGTGACAGTTAAAATATCCAATCGGTGACCACGAAGCAGAACTGCAGATGTGCACGTACGGCTCGGAAACAAAGTGAGGCAAAATTATTTTCGCGAAAAACAAGGGTCCTTATTCATGATTAGAGATAATGATTTATCGCGGGAAAACTTGACTGTTTGCAGGATTTCAACAAACGTTCAGCTTATCAAAATATTACTGGCTTTCGCGTGTACTTCGAACTATTGCCCTATTTTACTGAGCCAATAAGAATCCCGATATTGCAATATTTGATGCCTACTCTTCGTAAGCAGACAGCTACGTTTTAACAGACGTAGGACCAAATCATACATATCACAAGAAACTACAGTGTTTCCAAGGGTATGTTGGCGCAAAACATTTTCGCGATATACCATCATCTCTATTCAAGACGTTTATGGTTTAAAGGTCAATATTTGCTTTGCACTTTAAAATAAAATAAAATTACTTGTCTCGTTGCGAAAACTAGTTAAATTAAGTTCTGTACGGTCTCGCATTTTGTTAGGTACGTAAGTGATAGCATTGCAACTAGCGGCAGCCGAAGTATTCCACAGATAACACAGTTCATTTTAACCTGTAGTAGAAATATCAAGGCGTATACGGGGGGGGGGGTGTTTCCGGGTTCAAATCCACCCCCCCCCCCCAAATACGAAAAACAAAAAAGAAACAATTAACCATGCAATTTAGAATTTGTGTATAAATTTCGTACCTACGTATCACATTTTCTCTAGATCAATACTAGTAAACTAGTAAATCTGCTACGGAGTAATCAGAGCAACCATTGGTAATATTCTTCACTCAAACATTTTTCATCTTAAAATAAACTTAATATTACTACCACTGGTATATTCAATTTTTCGATACTAAAACTGCTTAAATAACACCATTTTGCACCTTGAAACTCAAATTTTCCCGCGGGAGGACCCCCGGACCACCCGCTTTCACTGTTGGGATCGGTGTTCCTATAAAATTCCCCATTTGAAACCCCCCCAACCCAAATCCTGGCTACGCCACTGAGTAGAATTAACCTCAGATTCACCCACACCACTTCTCCTGACATCTGGTGACACGGGAACTAACTACGCGTCGCGAACACGATAATCCTGCCTGGCAGAGTCACTTGCACTCGGGCACGACACAGGCACAGGATAGCCTACCGGAGGGATTACAGAAGCGAAACTACCACAATTCATTATTTAAAGCTGCTGATTTGTTGTAAAAATAATTTTTTTTTTTCTTGCGTGCACATATGCAGCTCTGCTTCATAGTTTTTGGATAGTATGAATTTATGAACAGGCATCGCTAAGGACTCCTGTTTTTCTCGAAAATAATTTTGCTCCGCTTAGTTTCAGAGCCTCAGTTGCACATCTGCAGTTTTGCTTCGTGGTCAGTGAGTGGATATTTAAACTCTCACGAGCCTTGGGATTCTACCCGCCATCACAGACGTGTGTGTGGCAGTAACCTTGTTCTTGATTGGCACAGTCAAATAAACGACGCGTCTTCATTAATATATTCTGCCAATAACAATGAATCAGAGCTACGGATGTACACGCAAGACACTGAATTAAATTGTTACGAAATTCTTATAATGCCACTGAGACACCGCACGTCTGTGATGGCTGTTAGAATCCCTAGACGCTGAGAGTTTAAAACATCCAATCATTGACCCCGAAGCAGAGCTGCAGGTATGTCCGTATGACACACAGAATATTTAGGAATACAGAAGTGAAACGAGTAGTCCAGTTCCAAAACTCCCCTTGCCTACTTTCACTAAAACTGAGCAAATAGCAAAATTTTGATTTGCAAGCCCATTTGTGACATGGCAAAAGCAGTTTTTCAAATTGTCACTGTTATTGAATTAGGCAAGTTTTGGAAACTATCAGCACGTCATCTTTAGTGCACGTTTAAAAGCTACCTGCTCAGAACTCATTTTTTCTCGGTGGTGGACAAAGAGAGTTTTTGAACTGGATTACCCAAATAGCCGATAGGACAGCACACTCAGTTACACACGCCAATGAAATGGCTTCCCTGGCCAGCAAAATGGCGGAAACGCCTACCGCCAGTCAGCGTAAGGTGGCTGCCCTTCTAGCCGGCAGACAGACCAATAGGAAACCAGTAGTAACATGCAGAAGCCAAACATACACGGGGCTGGTATCGACAGACTCGTACAGCCAATAAGCTGCGAAGTTCGCCCATATCAAACGAAATGCCACATCATTCCACGTCTGTATTACTTACTATATAGTCTGTAGTATATGACATTGAAACCAAGTGGTGCAAAATTATTTTTCGGAATCTCCTGGTCTCTGTCCATCGACTTTCAAGAGAATCTACAAGAGACAGGCTTATACAACTCTGTGTAGGAACACCAATAGTATTAGCCATGTTGTACCCACTCAAAACCGTTGTCATTATTGGCTGTTCGTAAACCAATGAAAAGACGAATTGACTGTGACACGTCCCAAGCGATTATAAGTGTATTCAGAATCCATCTTAATGGGTTTATTCTACGATGGCTCAGGAAGAATCTCGTATAGGCATATCAGGCAACAGCAAATCCAGATCTAATTTCGTCCGGCACGGACTAAGTAGTTAACACATACGTGAACTGATGTGGCTGCTCGTTAGACCGGCGAACTTGGCCGAGGTTGTTGATAACAACCCCGTGTATGTTCGGCTCCTGTATGTTACGTCAGGTTTACTATTGGCCTGACTGCCGGCTTGCAGGGCAGACGCCTTACGCTAACTGGCCGTAGACGCTCCTACCATATTGCTGGCCAGGGATGACACTTCGTTGGCGATTGGCTGAGTTTGCCGCCCTACGGTCTGTATCACTTCTGTACTGTTAAATATTCTGTGATCCGGAGCTAAGAGTCTGTTTTGCGTATCCTTTTTCCCCTTAAGAGTACTGTGTACTGGTTTGAAATTTCCGTGTATGAAGCGCGGGAACAGCGGAGTGATAAGAGCCAGAGTACCACGCTCGACGATAGACACATGGTCTCTATCAGCAGCGCGCTAAACTGGCGTGCAGTGTTTTCCTAGAACTCTCTTTCCTATGGGTCTCTAAGCGGTGACCCTACAATTTAATTTTTGCATATTATGAAGTAAAGACCAATGCACACACCTCATTTTGCAGTTTACGGATTCAGGTAGTATTTTCAGAGTTTCAGCAGTCTAAAAAATGCTGTTTTTAGCCATTTACAGAGGCCCAAAAATCCTGTTACTAACAAGCATACTGAATTTTCAAAAAGTGGCATACATAGATTCAAGTGGGTGTTCTTTTCATAGATAACAACAATAAGAACAAGTTCGGCGGTTTCGCGTAAAATTATATTCGCGTGACACGCCACAACACAGTCCAACGGCTAAGTACACAGTCCTCTTAACTACCACCGAAATATACGCAAAATTTCGAACATTCCAGCAATCCGGCGACCCGTCCTACCACAGCCGCTGAATTATTTTTGATGAAAAGAGCTATGCATCAACTTGTTTCTGTGTCTTACGTACACATCTGCAGCTCTGATTGATGGTTATTGGATAACATTAATTAGTGGAGAGGCATTTTTTTTTTACTATACCAATCAGAATCATGTTACTGAGACACCACGCGTCTGTGATTAGCTGGTATAATACCTAGACGTTTGAAAGAATTGTTTTGTTATAGGTACCATGCTCCTGTTACAACATGGACGACAGTCCTGTCAGGTTGCCGTTACTATCTTGATTGTTCCTACTAACAATATGCTCTGTAGACGGAGTAAAGAGCGTCTTTCTGTCGCAGAACATATTGTTTCTTCTACTGAACAGGTTGTTGTAGGAAAAACTGAGATAGTACAAACAAACAGGACTTTTGTCCCTATTGTAACATAAGTATGGTGCCATAGCCATCTTTAGTAGAAGGCCGCGGCCTTAGATGTGGCAACCCTGCCAGGAAGGGTAATTTTTACACTTCTGTTGTATCTCCATAGATAATGGCTTTGCCTGATTCGTTATTGTGCCCTTAATATAGGCGAATCAGAGGAAACCACAGCCGTTAGTGAGATAAAATAAGTGTTAAAATAACCCTTTCTGGAAGGGTGGCCTTCTACTAAAGACGACTATGACGATGCCTACAACAATACTTTTATTTCTGTGTGATAGTTAAAAATATAGAGTATTTAACCACTAGACAGAGCTAAAGATGTGCTCTAAAATAAATAGGTGAAATATTATTTTCACCTAAATAACAGTTGCTCTTCCTGTAACCCAGCTGCCTGGGAAGATTGTCCTCCTATACATCCGTCCGTGGTACCGAGCACGACCAGTGAATAGTACCTTTGAATATATAGTACTCACAAGTGTTAGATAATTGCTCTAATTGTAGAGGTAATTCAATGTTCTCCAGACTTGGTGTTCGGAGTGTTAAGATCTCGACCGAAGAGCCCTGCCGCCTACCAGAGAGCAGGCCCCGCCCACCAGCCAGCCGCAGGAGGTGCGCGTCGTAAACGCGGGCCGCGCTAATACGACGCCGTGTTAATGCGCTAATTGGGCGCTTGTAAGCCATTAGAGGGCGGGCCGAGGTCGTTTACGAGCAACGCGGTACGGCACGTCGTGTTTGCTCGGCCATCTCGCCTTGCCTTTCAATAACTCATAAGCGCGCGGCGCGGCGTAATCTTGATGATAGGGGGCCGTCTCCCCTGAGAGCCGTGAAACCTGACGCTGCCGAGATGCGGCTACCCAGATTAACAGACGCTCCGGCGTACAGCATCCCCCCCCCCCAATTCCTCCACCTTCTAGCTGGACCACTGCAGTGCCGCCGTCTGTCAGATCTCGCCCAGATTGACCACTGGAATAACGGCACCAGAAACACTTGATACACCCAGCCAAAGTTCTACCCTTTTTCGACTCTTTTTTGCCTTAGGTAACAGCAAACTAAAAACGCTGATATTGGGCGAAAATAATTATGCACAAAATGGTTGTTTGTGCACATCTGCAGCTCTGTTTCGTCGCTCATTTGACTGAACCAATGAGAACATGTTCACTGAGACACCACACGTCTGTGATTAGCGGGCAGAACACCCAAGACTATGAGAGTTAAGACCAATGGAGCGCCGTGAAAAATAGTCATGCGCCCAAATGAGCGGCGGATCGGCTTAAAAGCTTCCTAAATGCTTGCTTATGTCCGCTGTCAAGGAATTTTGTTTGTATATAACGCAGCGTGTCATCTTTCTACAAGTTAGTGGCGAGCGAGCCTTCGGACGGGGTGGGTGTCGAAGGTCGTCTCTCTGCGGC
>PNEQ01058473.1:0-129229 GCA_003012365.1 Medauroidea extradentata | reverse complement strand
CTTGAAAACACTGACACAACGTAGCTGTCTATAGACCAATAACGTGCATCAAATATTAAAATAGCGGTATTCTTATTGGCTTAGTCAAATAGGGCAGTAGCTTCGCGTACAAGGAAAAGCCAGTAATCTTTAGATAAGCTGAACGTACGTTGAAGCCTAGCAAATAGTCAAGTTTTCCCGCGATAAACCATCATCTCTACTCATTGATCTCTTGCGCCTCAGTTAATTGCACGAGGTTCCGGCGTCAGAGATTGTGCCTCAGAAGTTCGTTACACTGGAAAAATTTTTGTTTAAAACGTTGGCTAAAACTATTGTCTAAGATTTCCATTGTTTAATTTTCGCAAATTGGCTTCAAGAAACCTACAGTTATAGATTAATGCTTTTAGCGTTTAATTATGTACCACGCCCTCTTAACAATGACACTCTGCCCTTGTGCGAAGTGTGTTTTATTTTCATCCAGTCACACAATATGCATATGTGGAATGTTCTTGTAACAAACACTTATTTACGATCACACTGCAACGTATTTGAAGTGCGTGATAGGCGGCGCGCTCACTGCAGATGTATCGGATGAGTTAATAAAACTTGTAATTTTCGTATACCTAACACTACTGTTAGAAGTTTAATTTACAGACAGCTTTTATTTTCGGGTGAGTTAAGCTTTAATTTCCGGCGAATGAATTCCTGCTACGTCGCTTGATGAGAGGGGAAGGTGGGGAGGATCTCATACCCCTTCCTCCTTCTTTCCCTCAGAGGTTCGACGAAGATTCCGTAGCGGGGTTGTCATTACTTTTCCATTACGCGTGTTTCTCTTCCTCCCGTTGGCGGGTAAACCCACGACGGGAATTAGTCATCTCCAGCGAGGATGCGCAGTGCTGGGACTCTGTCAAGCCACACAGGCGGGAAGACGAGATGTAACACCATCTGTTCTCTCACCTCTTACCGCAGAGAGACATCGACCATCATGCACCAACCCCCTCCCCTTCTCCACAACACAGCATCCAGAGTGTTTCTTACACGAAGGGGTGTATTTTTACCGCACTTGAACCTTGTGTTGTCATGTCAGAAGGTCGTCTGCAGGATTCCCGGGGCCTTGCGCAAGTAAGCCTTCAGGCCCCTGCCCTTGCCATCCCAAATCCATTTTTTTTCCAGATCATTCGCTTCCCACCAAGGCGATCCGCGCTCGATTCCCGGCGGGGTCGGTCTCCGAACTTTCGGACATGAGAATCGTGCCAGACGTGTTGGCGGGTTTTATCGGAGGTATCCCGTTTATTCCGCCCTTTCATTCCGGCGCTGCTCCAGACTCTCACAGTGTCATCCCTTACTAACGCCAAATAACTCGATGTTAAGCGCTGACCAATATCTCTCTTGACTTTTTTTCTTTGCTTTTTCGTTTTCCAAAATTAAAAAAAAAACTATATAAGTTATTTTCAAACCAACCACCTGGATGCAAGATTAATGGGATAAACACTGTTGTTGGTCCTTCTTTTTTCAATTAATATATTCAACAGCGTCGGGCCCCTATTTGTTTGCCTCTTCTGCACCCCTCTTTTTTTTTTTTTTTTCGCTTAGGCTCTGCTTGTCAATCTCGCAACACATGAGAATTAAATATTTGCGGTCTCTCTTTCTCTCTCTCTCTCTCTCTCTCTCTCATGGTTAATGAGATCAGTTCTGAAGACTAGGAGGAGAATACGAAGGAAGCTATGTCGCAGTAAACACAAGAACGGAACTAAATTTATTATTACAGCCAATTTTCGCTAGTCGTTTGTTTCAACTCGTGATTCTACCTAAAGTTTCAAAACGAACTTCAGCAAACTGTTTAAGGCTACGCTAGGTAGTTTATTTTACATTGGTGCAAAAGTCTCAAAACTTTTTTTTAACGGAGTGCTTTGAAAAAAAATCAAGACTAAGCAAGAGCAGTCATACAATACACGATTCTATGTTGGCGTTTAGCAAAATAATGATCCGTTAGACCGCAAAAAAAAAAAAAAATATATATATATATATATTTTGCTTGATTTACTTGGGTAAAAAAAATATGAAATCTATAATTTTACTACCCGAAAATATCTGAGCGAGAGATTTACGGATGTTAAAATTATTTTCAAAATAAATGCGAGTATTTTTGAAATTCTGTTATTATAGAGACCAAGACATTACAATATCAAAAATTATAAAATTACAGTTTTCCACTTTTGTAGATTTTGTGGTTCAAGCCCTTATTTTTCTAAAACCAGTTTTTAACTTTTTACTCGAAAGTAAACCATACTACCGCATAGTGATATATAAATAAACGCCCGCTGATAAAATATCTACTCGGAAAATAAATCTCATCGAATTTTGATGATAAATTTAGATTTTATCGACGACTGAGTATTCCAGCCGTACGCTCGACATCTCGTATCTCTCCATACGCCCACGCCCGGGCCGCTTTCATCTGCAGCCTCACTGAACTAGCCAATCACCAATAACCAAAAGGACGACAAGGAATTGTCAAAATGCCTAAAAGCCTCTACACAATTGAAAACTTTATCATTTGCCTTTACGATAGCTTTCAATACACGGCTTCTTATGGGATCGCACACAACGGCGCTGCAAAATGTAAAGTCAAGCAGCCTTGACTTTACGTTTCCGATAAACTGAAAATCTAAAGTCAAAGACAAGATGGCCGTTTGCAAAGAACAGCTCATTATGTATGTTATAATTAAAAATATTTATTTCTGAGCATCATTTTACTCTCCAGCAGTTGGATTTCGTGAAAAATTTAGCAAGTATATCTTAAGTGTGTTCGGAAAACTTTGTAAATAGCATTTGAGAAGTATTTATAAATATACTGTAAGTTTCGTCAATAGATTACGTTGCTTGTGTTCTACAAATATTACAGTAAATTGAAAATATTTAAGTAAGTGGGCTTATTTTTGGAATATCTGAGCAGTATGCCTTTATCGCAAAAGTAAAATTATGTATATCACAGTAAATTCGTTTCAGAGATAGATTATCAACTGTTTTTCAACTGTTGTTACTTTAACATTACGTTTCTATTGCGTATTGACAAAATACTGAAAGTAACGGAAACGTAAAGTCAAAAGATAAAGTAATCAATTGTGTATCGGCCTTAACACGGCGACAACATTGCGACTACGAGCCTCCGGAACATCATAAAAGTGACATTATTGAACCAGATTACAGTAATACTACACTATCAGTACGTGCCTCTCTCTGGCATTTTCCGTTTATGTTAACATCACAAAGAAAGAATATGTTGCCACTATCACAGTCATTTCAACACTGGCTTCGAATGCTTGTCCCGTTCAAGGAGAAATTGGCGGAAGTAAGCCAATCGCTAGCGAATTGTGAGGATGTTCGTTATTTTAGGATGTAACCCTTGTTTGTTAGGTTTGTTCTATTCTTTCAGAGTGTAATGCTGAAGCGAGTGACCTTCTCAAAGTGCAGCAGTACTCGTTATTCCCTGCGCCACTCGAAGTACAACAAATACGTGCTGCAGGTAAGGTTTGCGATAACCGAGTCGAATGAGTCATTGTTACCGCACAATATTTTCACACTTTGGACTTATGATATTATTTATTATTGTCGCTGGGTTGTTCCTACGTAGTGGTCAGACATCTCACCTCCCACCAAGGTGATCCGGGTTCGATTCCCGACGGGGTCGGTCCCAGGATTTTTGCACGTGTGAATCGTGCCGGACGATGCCGCTGGTCGTCGGATTTTCTCAATGTCACCATTCACCAGAGTTTAAGACCTAGATGTTAAGTTGTGGTGGGGTATTTAGGAGACAAACAAATATTAAAATAAAGGATTGTATTCATTGATCTTTACTATACAAGTACTGTACATCAAATGAATTCCTCAATATAAATGTGGGTGACGCCGCAATAAACTACTATAATGAGCACAAAGGAAAATTAAGAAATCGGAAAAGAGGGACGGTAAATAAAAAGTGAGCCATTAAAAATATGCCTTACTTTAGCTGTCCCTGCCTCGGTCGGTACACACTTCAATTACGGCCGACGGAAAACATGATTTCATAAAAAACGTATCAGAAGAATAAGCAAAACAGTGGCATGATTATTATTATTATTATTATTTTTATTATTACGTGTAAAAACCATTTTGTTGCACACCACATACCTCTGGCATAACGGCGACTTGAGTAGGATTCTGAGCCAGTCGTCACACGCTCACTGACACTACAACTTTCCCCCTCCGCCCACCAGCTTATTTATTATGGCCAACAGCATGATGCCCACGGCCAACAGTCCAGGACGTTTATGTTACGATACGAAATCTATAATTTCCGTATTGAATATGTCAATTTCAGTGTAATGTAGTTTCTGTGTGTATATTCTGTTTGCTGCTACTGTGGTAGGTTAGTCAACTAACTAATCTACTTTGTTGAGACCTGTCAACAGTAGGGTATAGAAGGTCTTGGAACATTAGGAGTGGATTGAGATGGATCCGGCCACCACCGTATCCCTTACTTCGTCACCTATATATAAGTCTCCTTTGCAATAAGGAATTTGGCAAGAATAAGAGAAACTATTTGTGCATTATGTTTTAATATGGAGGGGTATGCCACAGGAAATTTGATCCCAATTTTCCGAAATTCAGTATATAATTGATTCCTGTTACCACCTATTTTGGCATTCAAATATAAGATGCGTCACGTCTGCCATTTGCTCTCTACACATGCAGGCTGGATTATCTATAATATGGAGGTTAGAACGATGTAACGGGTGTGCATTATGTCCCGAGCGTAATATTAATGACGTGACCATTTCTCGACTGGATAAATTAACCCTATCATACAATCTACATTTGCACCAGTGTTTATAGAGTGTTACGTATATATTATTGTGTGTAGATCACGGCCGTAGAAGAACAGGTCTGGACACTCGCCTAGATATTTGACCCCCTTGTTGTTTGGCTGTAGTTCACCAAGTTACCGAGAATATTGTGTTTTATTGGCGCTGATGTTACGGCGGTCGGACTAAACTCCGCCCACTTCCTTTCCGCTAAGATAAACAATTTATCAAAACATATTTTTTATCAATTTATGAAATACTTTCTTCGCTCACAATTTTAAGAAAAGGCTCCAGCAATCTTTATTTACTTTATAAATTTAACAATGGAAAAAAGTGGGCGGAGTTTGAGTCCGACCGCCCGGAAAACAGCGCCAAAAAGTACGACATTCTCGGTAACTTGAACTACAGCCAAACAACAAGGGGGTCAAGCAAAATACATTGGTAGATAGGCGAGTGTCCAGACCGGTTCTTCTACGACCGTGGTGTAGATGTATAATTCTCCCATTCCTTTTGTGTGCTGCTATGCATTTCATTCTACAGAGGAGATTGTAAAATCGTGTATAGTATAGGCCGTTCAACTATGTCATCCCAGGCCGCTAATTTTGCTAATTGGTCAACCTTCTCATTCTTTTCAACGCCAATGTGACCCGGTACCCACATTAACTGCGTTATCGCTTGGGACTGGAGATCTGCGCGAATTAAATTACCTGTAGGCTAGAATCCATTATACTATGCATACTCAAGCCCCGTCTATTCGTTCATTGTCTGCTGTTCCACAGAGTAGCAGCTAGTTGACAAATAGTCGGGGCTTGAGTATGTATGCATAGTACAATGGTTATTGAATTCGCGGAACTTTCCAGTCCATAGTTATTAGATTATGCTTACCTTGGTCATATAGCTGTTTCCGTATGGTCCATATAAGTAAATCGTTAAATCGAGAAATGGTTTCTAAGGCCGTCATTAAACTGAAAGCATCATATTAGATTAAAGAGTATTGTATATTATGACTAAGTACGACGTATCCTAACGCTTTGTATAGGGCATAAGTTTTTGCATGATATGCAGTTGTTAGGTGACGTAATTTATAGAGTCCGGTAATTTTATTGTTGGTGTCATAGTATGCGGCACCCACTCCGTCAGCAGATTTTGATGCATCGGTATAAATGTGTGTCCATTGAGTATAAGGAGATAATTTTTCATAGAAAGTTTGACGAAAATATGATGGGGAGTGTCATTTGTCATTTGCCGAAAAATCGGATTGTGACTATACATACGTGTATCAAAATGAAGGTCGTATATCTGCGGGAGTGTAATATGCTGTAGTTGTCTAGCTTTAATTTGTAACAGTTGAGTTATGCTGTGATCAAGTTTGTCAATCATCCTGTCCAGTGTTTTAATACGAGAAGTTTTGGATCTTATCCAATTTTTTCCTAGTAATAGATTACTATGGTTAGCTAGCGACGTAGCCTCTAATTCCTCACGTTAGATTTTAGTTGGCGTGACGTAAATGCGCCTGCTATCATACGTTGACAAGCATTTTGTCACTGCAACAACTAGGCTCAGTTTAAAACACTCGCCGTCGAAGTCAGTCCGTCGAGCGCCCCTAGCGGGGGCCAGGCGCACTTTACTCCTGACGTCAAGATGTACCGGCCTCTTCACGGGACACACAGCCAAGAACCACAAATATCTCCTTCCATCATAATTGCCAACTTGTACACTCAATAAAGCACACGCACATCGATCTTCACATGTGGTGCCACACATGGTCGCCACAAAGTTCTGACAAATATCTTCATTCAATCGAACATGATTGTTCGCGTGTGGGAAACATGTCGGACGTTGCCGCTCCCCGGTGGGTTTTCTCGCGGATCTTCTGTTCTCTCGTCCTGGAGTTTCAACATTGCTCTATTGCATGGGTCTGCGGTTGGCGCAGCGGTTAGAGCGCTCACCTCCCACCTGGGCGATCAGTGTTAACTTTCCGACGGGGTGGATCCTCATTTTCGCATGAAGTTGGCCAGCGGGGTTTTCTCAGGAATCTCCCATTCCCGTGTGCCTCTTCATTCCGGCGTTGATACAGACCTGAGTCTCCCTGACACGCGCTGGAAACATACTTTTTTTGTAAGCACGTTAGTAAATTTGTCACAAAAACTGTTGTTAACATTATTTTCCCGACCCATTCTAGGGCGGTCTGGATCAAAGGACGTTGGCAACAAGTGTTGCTAGCAATGTTATCAACACTGTTTGTACTTATTTATGTCATCAACATTACTATTAACATCTGTTCGTCATTCTTACAACTTTGTTAGCAACGTTGGTGTTTTCAGCAATATTAATAGCACATTGCTATCGACATTGTTATAGAATAGTGTACCGTAGTTTAGAATTTGTTGATAACATTTTTGTAAATAACGTTTTGTAATTTAAATTGTTAGTGTTATTTGTTCGATGTAAGCTGGGCTTTACAATTGCAAGTCAGCGCACCGCGCATGTAACACATATTACACACGGCAGTCAAATCGTTCCGTTGCCCGCCTGTTCGTGCACTGGTGCGTGTGTTAGGTCAAAACCGATGTAATAAAATCAAGGGCGTCATTTGGGGCTACAGGGGGGGGGGAAGCAAATGCCCCCCCTGGATTTAGAATTTTATATGTATAAATATATTTTTTTGTATTTTTAAATGTAAATAATGCTAATTTAAGGACATAAAACTGAAGTTGTATTATTAAAGTATCTAATTTATACATGCTTAATTAATAAAAAAGATGCAACAAGGTCACTGTCGCCAGAAAACAAAATCTTGCCCCCCCCCCCCCTAGAAAAACCCGAAATGACGCCCCTGAATAAAGTGGGTAATATGTAATAGCTTCATCAAAAAGATACTAACAACAAGCAGCATGTTTGCAGGAAATTAAATCAGTGTCAATTTATAAGCATAAATATTATATAACTTCTCAGGAGGGTAGAGTTTAATTCCAACTAGATACTACAAACATTGTTTTATTTGGCACACTTTCACTGCACAAATGTTACTTTAAAGAATTCAGTTAAGAAAAATGGTGCACAGAAGAGAACCACACGAAAATAACCCGAAGTAAAAAGTTCTCGTAAAATTACAGCAGTGGAAGTTCCTGGCGGCGCCGTCAAACGGGGGGTAAAAAAGCAACATTCACTTTGTGCAGCGAGTTGAGATAATTCCTTGTGGCCGGGGGACGTTTGCGAGACCACAGCTGGGTGGACGGACACAGGCAGGATGGACTTTGTGGCTTTGCAGCGCGCTACCTCACTCGTCCAGAAAAACCGTTACGTCCTCAGTAGTGATAGCACGGCGGTCCTGGCACAACAACCTGTCCCATCATTCCGCCCGGATGGCGGCCATTTCCTGGCTTCCCCTCCCTCCTCTCTCAGGCTCTGCTTGCCCCACCCCTCCCTGTCCCTTTGTATAACATCCCCTTCTTGTTCTCTAGCATTTTCCACTCGTATCCTAACTAAAAAATCGCACCTCCATGTCAATAGCACCATAAAATGGTGTGGATGGAGAGGAGAGTTCGACGAAAATTTTGAGTGATTTAAATAAGTTTTATATTTGTACGACATTTGATTATTTTGTAGAATACATTGTGACTATTTTTACTCTAATAAACAATCTTTAACTTTCATGGATTTTTAAAAGTGGCATGTCAAAGCCTAAATTTACCCAAAACTGGTTTATACAAGAAAGGAAAATCAATTGATTTATAGAAATTAAATAAATCACACTGAAGAACAGTGGCATGAGATATTTATAAAAACAGCATTGAATATTTTTGTGTATTAAAAATATTAATGAATTTGAAAATATAATTAGTTAATATTATGAAAATTTTAACACAGCGAAAATGAATTTAATGCGGTTTTGTATATGTTTTGACGCAACACTGTTCTTCAGTGACAATTATTTCATTCCGGTAAGTAAGTTGGTGTCCCTAACTAGCATAAAACCATTTAATGCAAATTTGGATTTTGACATGCCATTGCCCACTATACAAAAACTATGAAAGTAAAAAATATGTCGTTATTGTAAAAACAATGATAATGTATGCATACAAAACAAACTATATCTCGTACAAGAAATTTATTTAAATATTCAAAATTTTCGGCGAACATTCTCCACAACTCAGAAATTTTAAATTTTGAGTTAGGCCTCAACTGTCATGCATCTTTAAAAGACCTTTCTAATGGAAATTTCAAAACTTATTTAGCGATACAGGTAGTTGTATTAATAAGATTGATTCTATAAAATTGTGTTGTATCTTTGAATATTTTGTTGCGATAATAACGCAGCAATACTCATATAAAATTATTGGTAAAAGATTATTATATCGTAATTATATTGCAACTGAAATGTGTTACAATATTTACGGTGAGAGTTTTTTCAACTATGCATTACTAAAATTTCAAACGTCATTATCTCATAATCATATTTCTTGAGTCGTGCCACTGTATTGACCACCGTGGTGCGAAGTGTCTATAGACTCTATTGACAATCATGCATAGTAAAAAATTGTATATACCCTTAAATCTTTGCATTGTTAAAATGGGCCGGCTGTTCGACTAATGGGGAACGGATGATGTGAGGTGAATGTGGAGCAACGGTGGAATAAGAGGGCAGGAGAAAAGGAAGATCTCAGAGAAATCCCGGCAACCAGCTGCATATTTCCGGCACGATTCCCACATAGTAAACATTCTGGCCCGGACCCACCGGGGATCGAGCCCGGATATCCCAGGTGGAAGGCGAGAGGTCTGACCCCTCGACCACAGCAGACCCTCCTACAATGTTATAATATTACCACTGCTCTGGTCGTGCCGACTTATTTTACAGACTTAGCTGGGACGTCGCCTAGCGCAGAGGCTCAGAAACAAAGGAATGATACGAGCTACACTGTCGCGGGACCCATTCCCCATCGTTCTTACACTGTAAATCGAGAGAGATTTTGGTCCGCGCTAAACACCGAGGTCTTCAGCGCTGGTAAGGGGTGACATGAGGTGAGTATGGAGTGAGTGAGGAATTTTGGTCAGCTCATCGAGGTCTTTAGCGCTGGTGAGGGGTAGGTAACATGAGATGAGTATGAAGCAACGCCGGAATGAGAGGTCGGAAGAAACGGGAGATCCCCAAGAAAACCCATCGATGAGCGGCTTCATCCGGCACGATTCCCACATGCAATAATCCGGGGACCGACCCTGCCGGGAATCGAACCCGGATCGCCTTGGTGGGAGGCGAATAGTCTGGTCAATCGGCCACCGCGGTTTCATACAACGTAAAAAACTTGCAAAACAGAATATAAAGTTTTTTCACCAATGCACATTGTGGGACACTTGCCATACTTCAGGTTGTAAGTGAAGTTTTGTGGAAATGTAATTGAACGTTGCCAATGACGTACGGAAAGCAATTTTACTGTACCTACTTTCTTAACACTTTTATTCATCGACGAGGTATATTCGCAATTAAATTTTATACAGCGTCGGCTCAAGGCGCTGAACCGGCTACAACAGTTAAAACAGTACGACGGAAACACTGCACGCACAAAGGTGTGTAAAAAACTCCAGTGTTGGCCTGTAGCTTTGACTGAGCGTCGAACCCCACTTTATTCCATTTAACCTGTAACTCCCTGCTATTGCGATGAATCTTAAATAAGCAGCGCCCTTAGACCCATGGATTCCTATTTACGCTGTTTTTGCGAATATTGTTTTTAAACGTAAACGTAAAACAGTCACATACACATAGATGAGATGAAAATTGGTTTTGTAATAACATAGTTTTTTTTAAACAAAAAATTATAAATTCACAAAAATGGTTTGAATACATTAAGTCGATAACTAACCAACATTTTATGTAATATTTTGTTTTGAAAAAAATTGCATTAATAGCAAAACCAATTTTCTACAAATGTAGGTATGTGACGATTTTACATCTGCTCTCGTTCACGATTAGTAATATAATATTCGCAAAAAAAACAGTATAACTAGGAACGCGTTGTCTTAATATAACCGCCTGTGGTGCTAGTACTACTGAGGTGTGAGGGGGGAAGTCCCGACGCGACATCGAACACGCGAGCTGTGGTGCGCGAGAGGTACTGGACGGACAGCTCGGCGCGCGGGATTGATCGATGGCAGGTCGACGACGACGGCGACAATGTCGACGGGGTTGTTGCGACCTTGCGCGGTAGGCTGGATCGACCGTGTGCTCTAACACGCGCGCCGTGCACGATCCCAAACAGACCGTCCCCTCCCCCCTCCCAGCATCCCGTGTATCCAGCACGACAGCCGTCGCCATGGCAACCCTCTGGCCGCTTTCTCTTCGTTAGGCCGCGGTGAGACACGCCAGCCCCCGCGGGTACACGGCGGCAGTTCTCGCAAGGGCACGTCCTTCATTACAGACAGTTAGTTACAATGTGTACCGTAAAATAGGGCGAATACACTGTTAGAAAAAAATTTCCGTGAAATAACGGAAAAGTACAGGTAAAAAATTATCCAGAAATCTTCGAAAAATATCGGTTATTCAGTTTTGCTTGATAAAGAAGTCCTCCATAAAATTACGGAAAATACGTTTTCGTCACAAAAAACGGAATTTCTTTAAATTACTGGCACTCCATTTTCCAAAAATACGAAATACTCTTATTTGCTGTTTCCTTGAGATCTTGATGTACCATTTAGCAACATGATAAATGTCTCGAATTTGCCGAGATTCGAATCCACGACCTTACAATTCTCAGGCAGACATTCTAACCATTGTGCCACAGTGACAAAATAGTCAGTAAGCGAGTTATATGCAGTAGTAATAGACCAACTTTCTATGACACAGCTTTTGATTTTGACATCCCGATTTTACAGAACTTTATTAGTGTAACTGTGAGAAAAAGATTTTATTCTATAGAAATAAATAACATTAAACGTGCATATCCGCTGGCGCGAAACACAGATAAGAGGTGCGATATTTTTCAGCTGTGATAAGTTTCACGAGACGTGTGGCCGCCCATTGCAGGATATGTGAAGCGAGGAGAATATAAGATTTGTGTGGTCTCCTCGGAACGCTTTAGTCACGTGGCTGTTAGGCCCTTTCCCCATCCGCGATACGAGTCCTTGGTTGTATTGCTCGTCACTCCACATCTATTATCTTAGCTTGTCTTAACGTACACTACTATTGTCTGTCCCATTGCAAGAAACATTCAAAGACATAGATTGTCTTGTCTTCTCTGCTTTCCGCACCAGTGTGCATGCAAATTAACTGTAGACGTCATAGTGATAATTAATACCAGCATTTATGTATATATAAAAAAAAGAAACACAATAAAATATGCTTTAAAATTGTAGAAACATATTTCCATGGAGTTATGAAAAGTTACGGTAAAACATCAGTAAACTGGCAATACGGACAAACTTCCGTAAACAAAAAATTACGAAAGCCACTTCCGTTTAGTTACAGTACTTTTCTGTAAGAATTTACGGAAATTTTTAACAGTGTAGAAACACTTGGGTGAATAGCAACAAAATTTTAGAGCCAAATTTTCAGTATAAACACATTTTAAAAAAATGTGTTTTCAGGTAGGCATATTAAAGCTGTTTAAGAGTGCGTGGTAGATAAATATACGGTAAAAAACATCAATTGGTTCCTACGCTTTTTTTCGAAGCCAAAATGGCTAAAATACTCAATGATAATCCTAGATAATGGTATTTGCCAACCTTACGAGCAAATATTTATCGGGAATTATTAATTCGTTACACGTAATCTCTTTCGCTGCAGTTAAATGCAATTCAGAGATTGTGCCTCAGAAGTTCGTAACATTGGGAACAATTTTGTTTGAAACGTTGGCTAAAACTATCGTTTAGGATTGACACTATTTATTTTTCGCAAATTGGCTTCAAGAAACCTACAGTTATAGATAAATGCTTTTAGCGTTGAATTATGTACCACGCCCTCTTAAAAGGGATTGATCCCTACCCCTCTAAATGTATTCGCTTTTTCTCGATAACTTTTTTTTTCAGTGGATTTATCAACGTTTTTGACATGATAGGGCATAGATAACAAGTTATTCAATTTTCCGATATAGTTTCAACCTTAAACCTTCATTATTTTGTAACGGAAAACAGCTGACATGAAAAAAGTGCTTTATTTCCGGGAGTGAATACAGTTGTCATAAATGTAAGGGAAACCATGCGTAACGGATTCCAAAAAGTGAAATTAGCTATAAACTATGCCGTGTCAAAACGAAAAACTTTAAAAAATATCTCTATTGACCGATTTCTGAGAAAAACAATAAATCCGAGTTGAGAAAGACTAATCTGTATTGCTTGCAGACTGTTAGAGAAAACCTTATCACGTGACTCATAAAACGTACATAACCCCGGCAGGTTACTTCATGTAACAGCCTATCCGCGTTTTCGGAAATTGACCGGTGAATCCACCTGTGGGTGAAGCATCGATGTACACCGGTTGAGGCTACTACCGAACATCAGATTGACGTGTTTTTTTTTTTTTTTTTTTTTTTTTTTTTTTTACGAATGAAATGAGATGAATCTACTAATGTTATGTAACATCACGCCGCGATATAAATCCAAACTGAACACTTTAGTATCATATGTAATGTTAAATATAGTTTGCAATTGAAATGTACGAATTGAATAAATAATTAATTTCTGAAGTAGGTATATATTTTAAAATACAAGAATTTTCCATGCGTAAAAATATGGTAATTTTGCCTTCTTTGACCTTACATTCCACAATTGTTTAAGTTATTTCAAACGTTTTTTTTTTTGCGAGATTGCGTTAAAAATTCACCGATGGAAATTCCGGTGCTCATCCACCAGACTCGCCAGATTTTCAGGTCGGTTGAACCGGTAGATCCATCGATTCAACCGGTTGAGAGCAAAACAGTCATTTACGAAAGTCCGGTGTACACAGGTGAATTTCCGAATTCGCGGTATCACAGTATAAACAATCCGAGAACTTACCGGTTGCTGGGCAGATCCTGTACAGTGTTACAAAGTATTCACTCTTGCTTTCAACCAGATACAACAAAAACCATAGAAATGTCCCTCGTTCCATTATATTTTCTAAAATGAAAAACGTGTTCATCAAAGGAAATATAAAACCACAAAAATCGTTGCCTCACTAGATAACTACCGGTGTTCACAAAAGTATGTTACTAAATTTACGAGATAATTCCTTGATAAAAATGATGTTAAGTTACGTAATGCAAGTTTTTGGCTGGCGCATATCTTAAGGGAAAAATACGCGATAAATATTGATGTTGAATAACAACATTTGTTATAATATCCTGAACTTAGTAGAAATAAGTAACGAATTTCCGGGTGCGGTTACTATAACTAGTTCTGCAATCATCCTCAGTAGGTAATTGCATTTGTCAAGCTTTGTTTTCTGTTATAATTGCTTACCATTGCACTTATTGGCTATTAAACGGCACAGAATATAGCAGGGGGCAGCAACGAACAGAAAAAGGTCACCTTGGCGCAATGCCCTTAAATTAACAGTTTTTCCTACAGGTAGGCAACACTCGATACTAAGGAAGTTCGAGCAACCCCATTATAAATTAAGGTGAAAGTTATTAAAACCCACAAGGAATACAATTATCTGTTTATCTTTCTGGTTAGTTTTACAAATATTGGTATTCAGTGTAAATTTTCAACCTCGAATTTCTCCCGTAAAAAACCTGCAATGTATACCTTTACCTCATTTTTACAAATAATCATGTCGCAACATTAGGAACATACTTTCATGAACACTCTGTACACCTTGGAGAAGATAACATTTCTTCAAAACTATTTCGCAATTTGGGAATCCAATGGTCTACATACGTTGATGTTTAGATCTTAGTACGTACCAAGAATTAATTTTAGATATTTCTAAACTCTGTTACGCGAACGACAATTTTTTTTAAAACTGTAATGTATTATTTTATTTATATACTAGGCAGTCTGACAGCGGGGTGTGTTCAAGAAGAAATCTCGTTCCTTGGAAGAGGAAAATACTTCTGCAGTCATTCAAACAGCTTTGCACAGGACTACCAACGCAACTGTCATAAACATGAAATGAACTCAGTGCAAGGAAATGAAATACCTAAACTTCAGGAAGTGATACCGCATTAAGAATGATAAAAAAAATAACGGAATACTTTCTAACCAAAGAAAATGTTAGAGTTTTATAAGTCCTTCAAAATTGATTTGTAACTTGTATTTTTTTTCAAAATACCTATTTACGATTGTGTAGCCTATGTTAAGTGTAATTGACATCTTCAACATGGCAAGAAACCACCTTTTAAACATCTACCTTTTATTAAAATACAATTGGTAGCAACCCTTTTAAAACATAAAATTGTTTTACTGTCAGGTTTTGAGCATTACATAGTTAGTAAAATTAAGAAGTTACCAGCTAAACTATTGAGCCTACTTGGTATCTTGAGGTATCTCATGTTATCAAGAAATGTTCAAATGGCAGCTTTCTATCGGCCATTCCTTTGCACACTGTTAGTAGCCTCGGTAGGCAGCCGCCTTAAGAAGGCACGGCACACAAATTCAGCAGCGCTAAATGCATAATTTTTAAAATTGTAAGTTTCTCGAAGCCAATCTGCAAACAAAAAGAACCATAACAACAATACTAGACAATAGTTTTTGTATACTTTCTAGCCAAACCTTTCTGTCGAGTAACGTGTCAATCTGTGACACCGAGATCTCTTACATATAATTGCGAAATATGAAAAGTGTTAAATATGCGATTATACCTTAAATGCTATTTGCATTTCGCTACAGTACCGACCTTGCGATTTAGGCTCATAATTACACCGCAATATGTGTGGCAGTGTTTTTTTATATTCATAATTTGCCCGACAAATTGCGGCCTAACTATACATTACTAGCTCTATTGCTAAGCTTTTATTGTGGCTTAATATAAATAGACTTTGCGTTATAGTCACCTATTAAAAATTTTTCCTCTCAGAATTCCAAAAAAGCGAAAAATAATAAAATTCAATATGGCGACTGAAACCAAGCCTTAACAAATTTATCACTCTGCGTTAATGTTTTCTCATAAAGTTGGCAAATATCGTTATCTAGGATGGTTGTTTCGTATTTTTTCCGTATCGACTTTCGAAGGCACTTATAATTCAATTATAGTTTCCAGAGTTTATATACCACATTCTTAAGCACTGACTAAGAATGTCTTCGCCTTACCTTAAAGAAAGTCAATTTCTTTGCTGTGTTGGTAAACTTGGTTGTTTCTTTGAAGTACCGAAATCACGTATTCTGATTTTCCGATTTATGAAAGTGTGGTGAGTTGTGCGTGCGCTTGCGAGTGTTCCTGCAAAAAATCCTGGAGGCTGGGTAAAAAAGAGGGGGGGAGGAGGAGAAGGAGGGCAAAATAGTGTAGAGAGGCAAAACGATCTACCCGAAAAATGTTTGTGGGTATTGTAACGCTTTCCGTGACAGTTAGTGTTAGAATAGGAATTAAGAGGCTAGGTCTACTTTCATAGACCCACATATTACTTTTTTTTACTTGTATCACAATGAAACATGAACAAGTTTTAAAATTTCAGTATAATACTATCCTTATAGTTGGTAATTTAGTGTCACAAACATTTGAGAGGAAATTATATCAGTAGGCTTCGAAAGAAGATTGTGTTTGCATGAAACTAGAGGGTCAGAGTGTTTATCTGCAAAGTTTCATAGTGTGTATTTCTTACTTTAAGCGTCTGTATATGTGATTTTACCAACGACGCTGTATTGGTGTTTCTTGCCTTCGAGGAGTACAGAAAATGCTTTTAACCTGGATTTCATATAAATCGAAGAACGTTCGATAGGAAAGAGAGTGGAGGCTTTTGAAATGCGAATTTACCCGTGGAGCGGAGAATACAATCTACACAGAGTAAGAGAGATGGAGAGAGGTAAACTGAAATAACTGTAAGATGGGAAACTGTACCGGTATTCGTAATAAATTCATATTCAACATACTCTGTACGAAAATTTTACTGTGATTTCCAGACAAGCTGTTATTTATAAGCAACACTGTAACATGGAATAGTAAAAACTAGAAGTTTTTGTATAACTTGTAAGACTACTTTCCTCGACGAGGATCTAGCCCAATAAAACCTAAACAATCTAACCCTGTCCAACATTACCAAACAGAACATAACCTAACATAAACCAACACAACCTAACTCAGACAACCTAACTTAATCTAACTATACCCAACTCGACCTAACCAAAATCGAACTAACCCAACGAAACCTAACCCAACTAATCCTAACCCAAACATATTTTACCCAACCAGACCAGACACGACTTATAGCAAACTTAACCAAACCCAAACTTTACCAATATGATCTAACACAACCCAACCTAAGTCAACCTAACCTAAGCTAACCCAACCTAACCCAACCCTCCTACCCAATATAACTAAACGTAACACAACCTAACTTGACATACACTAATGTTACCTACATTTATTATTCCTCCATTCCTACCTTACACTACCCTAACATAACCAACGCTAACTGAACTTCCCCACACTTACCTTAAGTTACCCAGGCTAACTTAAACTAGCCTGTTATAACCTCCACTTATTTGCAATCCCCTGCCAAAATTTCGAAATTTCCACCAGCCTCCACCAAATTACACTAGCCAGCAGTAGCTAACACAAGCCAGCACTAACTTACATTTGCCTATACTAACTTGCACTAACCTACACTAACTTGCACTATCCTGCAAGAACTTTCGCTAACATGCACTAACTTACACTCGCCTGCACTAGTTTATGCTAATATGTATGAGGTTGTACTTACTTGTACCGACCTGCACTAACTTACGCTAACCTAAAATTACTTTTCACAAACCTATACTAAACTAATTTTAAATTACACTAACGTAAGTAAACTTAACTTCCTTTAATATAATCTAATATAACATTTTTTAGCCCAAAAAAGTAAACTAAACTACCCTTACCTAACCCAACCTAAACAAACTGTCTTTAACTTAACCTAACACTAATATAATCTAACCTACTAGTACCTGAACTACCCTAACGCAACCTGCCCTAATAACCTACCCCGATTTAAACCAAACTTATACAACATAACCTGCTCTGTACTAATTCACCATAAACCAACTTATGTAACTCAACCAAACCTACCCCAACCTCACTCACCTTAACTTACCCTAACCAAACCTTACATACTTTAACAAAAACGTATATAACCTAACCCACCCTGACTTAATATATCGTAACCTTCCCTACCCTAACATAATCCAACTTTACATAATCCTAACCTATCGTAACTATCCCCTTGCTTACTACCTAACATAACTAACTACGCTTCTCGGCGCTTGAACATACGGTCTTCTTAAATACTTGTAAATGTTAATTTTTCCGTTTGGTTTAATGTCACACGTGGCGAAGAATGAATATTTTTAGCAGGGCGTCTCGAAGACTTCAATTAACAGAAGACCGACAGCAATTATAATGTTTTCAGCTTCCTCATGTATGTTGGGGTAAACAGTACGTGACTTCGAGAAAGCTCGTACACATCACTCACTCTGCATGAATGGAAGCCAAGGTCAAGAAGAATCTTCCATAATAAGCATCATAATAAGATGCCTGAAAAATTTGCGTTTTCTTTTGGGCACAAGCTGTAACTCAAAACAAGTGTAAGTTTGTGTCATTGATCATTGCCTTATTTGACATATCCTGGAATGTGCTTAGCCAGTAATACACTAAGGAACTAAATGATGACGAAATAGTGTGGTATCAGTGTGTCAGGGATCAGCCAATGAACAGCTGCTGTCAGTCTTCTAGAAAGTTAGGCTGCAGGTCAGTTAACCCGCGAATTGTCCCAGTCTATTCTTGAGTAGAGATGATGGTTAGAGGTACGTCAATTTCCAGGTCAGGTTGAACGCCAAAATGTTTACTTCATAACCACGTGTGTGATTAGCTGGCGGCTGTCACGAAACGCATTTGACTACTGCAAGCTAGTAGTAAACAAGGAAATAATTCCTAGAGCTGTCGTATGCTGCTCGCTTGTAAGGTTGAAAGCCAGTAGATTATCGATTGTGGCCGTTGGGTGTACAGGACTGAGAAATCTAAGCTACTGCCAGATGAATCCGCGAAATTAACGTGTCTCTAATGACGGTATATCGCTAGGGACCTGACAAATTTGCGTTTTCTCTAAGACACAATCTAGAATTCCTGCAACTGCAAGTTTGTGTCACTTTCATAATTGGCCCTTGACTTATTTGACTGCTCGTGTAAGTTGCTGAGCCAATAATAAAAATGTAACAGGCCCATATCACCGTGTCAGCGAGCAACTAATTAAGAGCAGCTGTATGCTTGAGTGCACATATATGCTTGAAGGCTAGCCTACATGTCACTGAATCAGCGAATTTTTCCCGTCTCTTCACATCGCGAAAATGCTTTCTGCCAACATACCCTTAAAAATCCTGTAGTTTCTTGCAACATATATGATTGGCAGATGCAAGTCTGACACAACATAGGTGACTGCAGACCAATAACAGGCATCACATATTACAATAATGGGATTCTTATTGGCTCTGTCAAATAGGGCAACAGCTCCACGTAAAAGCGAAAGCCGGTAATCTTTTAATAATATGAACTAAGGTTAATTCTACTACAGGTTAAAAAGACTAATGACTAGAGCCACGGTTTTGTCGCGAAAAGATTTTTGCAACATTTTGTTTCAGTGTCTCGCGTGCACCTCTGCTTCACGGATATTGGCAGCGGGTCTTTGCTCAGACACGTCCCTCATTTGACTGCACCAATGACAATGAGGTTATTGTGACGCAATACGTCTGTGATTTGTCAGTAGACCCTCGAGACAAGTGACAGTTAAAACGTCCAATCACCGACCATGGAACAGAGTTGCGGATGTGAACATAAGGCATTGAAACCAAATGATGCAAAAATCTTTTCGCCACAAAATCGTGGCTCTATCAATGTTATAAGTTTGACACAGGTAAAATTTCTGCCACTGACCAACCACAGAGCTTTCCTGAATTTTAAGTTACAGTTAGTTAATAATTTAAAATGGGAAATCGGTTTCTTTTCACTTCAAAATTAAATTAAATGACTTCTGTAATTTACAAGTTTGTATAAATTTAATCTTACTATGGTTTATTATTTATCTGGTACATTAACGATTGTAGCGAAACCAGTGGCAGAAATTTTCCCTGCGCCAAGCTCTCCCATAAGAAAACGTATTTTCTTTCTAACCTGTAGTAGAATTAACCTTAGCTGAACGTGTGTTGAAACCCATCAAACAGTCAAGTTTTCCCGCGATAAACCATCATCTCTACTCATGAGCTACGCTAAGGTTAATTCTACTACAGTTGGAAAGAACATATGTTTTCTTATGGGAGAGTTTGGCACAGGGTAAAATTCTGCCGCTAATTTCGCTAATATCGCTAACACACCTAATAAAAAACGAAACCGTAGTAAAATTTTAGCTATCGCATTTAGTCATGCAATTATTTTTTAGTTCGAGTGTTGCTGCCGTGTAATATTTTTGTGCCCACTGTACCTCTGCCCTGCTTGCTTATCGCTACCAATGCTGTGTCTTTGTGCTAGGTGCCATGTTTATGTCAGAATTAATATAATAGGTTGGCACGAGAATACACCTACCAGGTAATCTTCAAGAGACAACACTTGTTCTACTGAGCACAGATTCCATACTATGTGCAGTTCTAACCATAAATGTCTCCAACGTGCAACATGTTCTCGTTCGTGGACGCAGTGACTGAATGGGTTAACTAGACCTGGTGATGAGAGAAGTCATTTAATTTAATTTTAAAGTGTAAAGCAAACCAATTTTTGCTTTCAAATCATCAACTTTATGTAACTTAAAATTCAGGAAAGCTCTGTGATTGGTCAGTTTACACCTCTTAACGATACCAGCGCTCAAGCGGCAGACATTTGCCCTGAGAAAAACTTTTAACACTGTTCTTATTAACCTGTAGTAGAATTAACCTTAGCTATGCCGATGCGCACTTAGTAGGGGGCCTTCTCTACAACAATCACTGAAAGGGGCAAAATAGGTTGCAATGGGCGGAAAAATCGAGAAACACAAGCATATTTAAAGAATTTAAAACAGTCTCTATTGCCATAAGTAGAGACCCGCCAATTTCGTTAATTCATATGAGAAGACGTTAGATTTCAAACTTCTTTGAACGTTAGGTAACAGTTAATGAAACTGTTTCTCGAGTTCTGTGAAGTAATAGAAAACCCTCACAGACACCCGTGCTACCTTGTCATACGGCCAACTGTCCACTCACTGGAGCAACAGTCAATGTACAAGTATCTGAGTACATAGTGTACATAGAACTGTGGAGTCCAGCCGGCTGCTCGTCGAACCCAATACATTTCCGGGTTTCTAGCCATAAATTTCGCTTTCAGCAATATAACGCAGCATGTGAACTGTACGTTACTTTAGTGCCCCTTGAAGTTTTGAATTTAAAATACAGAGTGGAGGAGGAGAGAAATGTTATGTTACCACCCCCCTCCCTCCCCCCCAGGACTCGAGGGTAGTTGGTAGGTAGGGCACAAGTTGGCGAGAACTGTAGGCTCCTGTGTGAACGCGCCGCCGTATACCAATGATCATGAAGTATATACTGGCTACTTATAGAGTTCTGCGCAGTCAGTAATAAGCGGCACCTACATACCAACGTGTCAGTGTTTGTAGCGTCAACTAACGCACAACTATATACAGTTATCTGCAACTTGTGTCCCTACCTGCCAACAACCCTAGAGCCGCCACTGCCACCCCCCTTACAGGCCCTAAAAAACATCCTGCTCATAATCTGACACCTTACACGACGCATCTTTCAAGATAGTCAGGATGTGATTGAATGGGAATTTTGTAAATTAAGCTTTATTCGAACAAATTCTATTATTGGGTTGGGTAGAGATACGACCGTGATAAAGTAATAAAATGAAACAAATCAAAGCCAGAACTTAGTAACACATCCTCGTTTACTGATACAATAACAGATGAGTTCTAGGTAGTTCTCCATTGCAACAAATTTATGTGAGTAACCATGCTGTCCCCTCGCACTGGAAGGGATAAACAAGGTGACGACAAGAGATGGCGACGTCTCGCTAATTCAATGACCTGCATGTTAGAATCAAATATCCCATGCATATTCAAGCCCTGTATATTCGTTCGTTGACTGCTGTTCCACTGAGTAGCATCTAATGGACAAATGGTCGGGACTTGAGCATGCATAGGATAGTTGATCCTAACATGCTGGTCATTGAATTCGCGGAATTTCACCATCTCTAGTGATGACCCACGAAGTTGCTGCTATTTCTTCAGTAATCACCCACAGAACAAAGAAAACTACCGGGAATGGCTTCATCAGTGTATCAACAACGAGGATTGTAACTAAATACTAAACTACAATAAGTGTCACCATATTAGTGGAGTAAAACTTAAATTACTTATCACTTACGCACCGAAAATTTTCGAGATAAAATTTCTGCACTTGTTCAGTGTCTTACGCGCACCTTTGCAGTTCTGCTTTATTTTTATTGGCCGAGTGTCTTTGTGGAAAGACGTTTCTGATTTGACCGCACCAGAGATGCCATACGTCTGTGATTTGCAGCAAAACGTCAAGGCACGTGAAAGTTAAAAATATTCAGTCACTGATGAAGCAGAGCTGCAGATATGCACATAATGCACTGAAACAAACTTGTGTAGATATCTGTCACATGATCTGAAGCGCCCGAGACACCAACATTCTTGCAAAAGTGGCAAGACCGTTTGAAGTAATCGAACAAAGGTAGGTGGACTTACACCACGGCCGTAGAAGAACAGGTTTGGACACTCGCCTGGAAACTTGTCCCCCTTGCTGTTTCGCTGTAGTTCACCAAGTTACCGAGAATGTTGTGTTTGATTGGCGCTGCTGTTAGGGCGGTCGGACTCAAACTCCGCCCACTTCCTTCCCACTAAGATAAACAATTTATTAAAACGTATTTTTATCATTTTATGATATACTTCCTTCGCCTACAAATTTAAGAAAAGGCTCCAGCAATCTTTATTAACTTTATAAATTTAAAAGTGGAAAAAAGTTGTCGTAGTTTGAGTCCGACCGCTCTAACTGAAACGCCAGTAAAATACAACATTCTCGGTAACTTGACGAACTACAGCCAAACAACAAGGGGGTCAATCAACATACATTGGTAGATAGGCGAGTGTCCAGACATGTTCTTCTACGACCGTGGTGTAGACAATCCTGCCAAGTGTGCGACATAGAGTCACAGTGAATCATAACAGTACTTAATTAGCCTCAGGATAGGCGAACTATATTATTTTTTATTGTGACGTTTCCGGCACCTCTCGCAGTAGTACGTTCATTGGAATAGTTGAGTTTATCATATTTCACGTTCGTGTTAATCAGTTGTCCACGTAAATTTACGCTGAAGATGCCGATCGGAATTTAAATATTTCTGGAAGACAATGTAGGAAAATAAACATAATCCTAGACAACAGTTAGAACAAATGTTTTGCAATTTTGACGCAACCCTTGAGGGTAATCTCGTTCACCGAAATCGAAGGTAGAAATTTAGTTATCTTAGAACAGTTCACTGGAAGCGCATGTTAAGCAGTTGCGGAGTATTCACGTATCAAATATCTGAGAAGGCAGTCGTCTTAAGGTGGCTGCCTGTCCAGGCCGAAGAGCGGTGCGCAAAGCTTCGGCCGTTACAAGATTATTCGAAAACTGCTCAGCGTGCTTAAGTTATGTCTGTTTAGGAATAACATTCAAAGAACGTTACAACGTGTATACCGATTTCAGGCCTTCCATGTATCTTAAAAGTTTATTTTTACGCTGCTAAAAATGGCGAACGTTGGTATTTTTATGGACCCTATTAGGTAGGAATATCTTGGAGCAGGATCTATTAAAGGGTATAGATATGTACAATACACCCTCATCTGAAATATTACATCATAAAATGACATGGTCACCACTGAACGTCTCATACAGGCTAGTTGTCGGTGAGAAGACTGCAGGCCAGTTCACTGACCTTCACCTTGAGGCTAGGATGAGGCACGGTACACGTGCTGTGCCGCCCTTACTGCTTCTGCATTTATAGGCCTCGACCGCGCTAATTACATTCACCCAGGCAGCCACCTTAAGGCTCGGTTTCAGCAACCATATTAAATTTCATTATATTTCACTTTTTTGGAATTCTTAGAAGCCAAATGTTAAATATGCGATTACACCTCAAATTATATTTACATTTCGTTACAGTACAGACCTTGCGATTTAGCTGTTAACTTATAATTGCGCCGTAATTTGTGTGGCAAATTTTTTTATATTCATAATTTACCCGACAAATTGCGGCGTAATTATAAGTTAACGGCTAAATCGCAAGGTCTGTAATGTAGCGAAGTGTAAATAGAATTTGAGGTATAGTCGCATATTTAACGTTTTTCCTCTCAGAATTAAAAAAAAAAAATTCTATATGGCAACTGAAACCGAGCCTAAACAACTGCCTCCCGAGCGCTGGTGATCATACGAGGTGAGTATCGAGCGTTGACGGAATACAAGGGTCGGTGTATAGGGAGTATCCCAAGAAACCCCGTTTGTGAGCGGGAAAGTCCGCCAAAGCATTGTTTATAGTGAGAATGCTGTGTTGAAGAATTATTCCTTTATTGTCTCGAACGTGTTTTATTTCGTTCTGCAAGGAAGTGTATATAGGACAAGACACATAGAGACGTGTAAATTCGCGTTATTTTCTGGCAGTAATCTAGATTACCATCTGTGTATATTTGCTCGCCATTCCCCATTGGTAGGCACACTGAAAAATCGCGAAAATGTTTAAAATAGTCTCCAATAAAGTGTATTATATTAACCGTGACACGTGTGAACAGTTTTGGGACAAATCACACACGCTGTGTGTCCAAGCTGTACAGTTCTAACTGGGCCTATTGTAGAGAGAGAAAATGCTACACATGAACGATAGCCAATGTTGATACAAAACATTCAGTGTTATATACAGCATGTTGGAGCCTAGCAAACAGTCAACTATTGCCGCGATTTTCCAGTGTCTCTACCCATTGGTAGGGACAGGAATTCAATGTCTCGCACGTTAGAATCCGTTGTCCTATGCATGCTGTCAAGCCCTGTATATTCGTTCATTGTCTACTGTTCCACTGAGTAGCAACTAGTGGACAAATAGTCGGGGCTTGGGTGTGCATAGGATGGTTGAGTGTAACATGCAAGTCATTGAAACCGCGATATTTTTCTATCCCTACCCATTGGTCTGCAATGACGTTGCACGCCGCAGATATCGCTTTAGGCCAATCATTATAGTTCCACGGTAGAGTGACCACCCAAAAAGCTCTAACTGCTATAGGTAGAGACACTGGCAAATCGTGAGAAAATATGTTTGTGTGCTAGGCTCCAACATACTATGTATAACACTGAAGGTTTTATACCTATATTGGCTATCGTTTATATGAAGCACTGTGTCCCTCTCCAACAGACCCAATTAGAACTGAACAGATTTAGCACAGAACGTGCGTGATTTGCCAAAAAACTGTTCACACGTGTCACTATTGAGATTCTACAGTTTATTGGAGACTATGTTAATTATTTTCGCGATTTTCCAGTGTCTCTAGCTATAGGTCGTCCGGGATCAAGTGAGCACTGAAAATTTAATCTTTGAAAAATATCACTAGCAGTTACTGCATATAATTCAACATTAACTATAGTTGCCTTACTGCCTGTATGTTTGGCTGAAAAATCACACAGTTTAGTTCAGTATATTTTATTATTTAAATTCAACAATACTGAAACAAAATCAACCGAAATCGACACAATTGTATTTTATGTCGTTAACAAACGTTTTCTTTATCAAACTTTATCGATTCTTACTGACTGAACGTTTTATCTTACACGCGCAAATATCAAGTTACGTTTCCTTAGAGGTTGGATACTTCCCGGCGTCGGCCGTTACACGCGGAAAGATACAAATCGGCTGAAAATAGAATTTTAGCAGTGTTTTTTTTTTTTCAGTGCTCACTTAATCCCGAATATCCTATAGGCTGAGCTAAGGTATACACAGGAAAATTAAGTCTAGTCTGACACCAAATAATAAACGCGAATTTCGCATGTCTCTATTAAAAGTTTGATAAAAACATTTTTGTTCCAGAGACAGTAAATTCTCGCGGGTTCAACGACCCCACACTAGAAACCACCATCATGTAAACACTTTAATGTGAGTTATCTGTTCACTGACTCCTGCCCAATGAGCAGCCAATTATAACTCACCAGATAACACGGGGTTCATTCCTTGTTTTACTGCAGGTTTGTCGTTCGTCTGGAATTTGATCAGGGCTTGTCTGCACTCAAGACCTCGCTCTTTAGTTTTGCAGTGGTTTCCAATATATATGTTAACGCAAATTAGAACATATATAAAATTTCATTCTTGCAGTTTTATGACTTACGTATCATCGTTTGTATATGAATTTTTCTGTTGCAATACACCAAAAGGATTTTTAGATTTTCGCCTCTGAAATATCACTAATTTTGTGGTCAAAATAAGCCGAAATGACGCAAAAGAATTTTTTGCTTCAAACGGTACATTATTAAAAAAACAAACTCTCTGGTAAAATTGTGTATCGTACGGCTGTAAACAGTCTTACATTTTTCAAAGGATTTGGTTAAAGAATATTCTAGTTATTTGCAATTGTTTGAAATAAATGAAATACCATTGCTTAAAGAGTGGTCACTGGCAAATTGTTTTGCAGTAAACAAAATTATTTTTGGTGACCACAACATTTTAGTGGTGACAATATAACTTCTTTGTCGTGAGTACAAACAAAATATTATGTAGCTGCAACTGACTAATTATTTTGTCTGTTAAACCTGAGCTTTTAAAGCGAAATAAACTTTTATAAATCTATCTTGAACGGATATTTATTCGACTTCGAATTCCTCTTCCTTCAAACATTCTTCAACACATCTACAGCATACACGCGACCGCCTTAATTGGGACTTAGACACAGTCGCGTGTTAGAGACTTCGTGGGAAATGTTATTAGCCTACAGTAATATATTACTTCAACGACCTTTCAAGGTCTAGTCAACGTTATCAAACGTGAAAGAAATCTGACTTTATTGTGTAGTTTACAGAACCGGGCACGCACTCAGTTGCACAACCTCAAGGCCACATAAGTTCACTGCACAGTTCTCATTCCAGGCGTTCGCCTGCAGCGTTGCCGAATACATAGCTAGTCCAAAATCGTTAGAAGCGCAAATTTGAAAATCAAAAAATTTTTAGTTAAATTAAGAAAATTGCATGGGAAGAACATTACATCCCGAGAAATACTCTGTCTGGTCGTCTGTTGGAGGGCGTATTTGTGTGTGTGAGTCGAAAACCAATGAAGCGCTACGAGTGACGTCGGCCGGCACATGAATTGTGATATCGCCTCTACGGCCAAAGTCGTAAGTTTTTAGTGTGGGACTTAGGCGCGGTCTACCGCAATTTTCATCGCCATTTTTTAATTTTTTATTTGTATCAGATATTATTTTTCCTTATTTTAGACACAAAATGTGACTAAATTTGGCTCTTATGAATTTTTTTCCTCTCATAGTTTTCGCGTAATGGCTTGTTAAAGTCATATTTTGCATGTTTCCATTTTAAGGACTGAACTAAAACCAACTGATATAACAAACTCAAAAAAATCACAATGGATAAAGACATTGCAGGCTACAATGTCATGCTCATAAAAATGAAGAATAAAAATTATTTGTATTTGTAAAAAAAAATTATTGCATTTTTTTAAAAAAATATTGAAATTTTTAAATATATATTTTTAGTTTCAGCATTTTTTTAAAATACAAATAATTGTTATTCTTTATTTTTATGAGCATTAAATTGTAGCCTGCAATGTCTTTATCCACTGTGATTTTTTTGAGTTTGGTATATCAGTTGGTTTTAGTGTAGTCCTTAAAACGGAAACATGCAAAATATGACTTCAACAAGCCATTACGCGAAAAACCATGAGAGTTCAAAAAATTTCATAAGTGCCAAATTTGGTCACATTTTGTGTCTAAAATAAGAAAAAAATATATCTGATACAAATAAAAATAAAAAAAAAATGGTGATAAAAAATGTGTTAAACCTGTAATTTTACTGAACCCGTCATTGCAGCAAAGTCCGACGTAATTGTAGACCTCAATTTCGAAAGAATCTTGTTGATATATATGATAAAGCCTGTTTCAGCCAAGTTCGAGGGCTATAACATAATGCTTCCAATGTGCGAGGTGTCTTAAATGTCATATTCACAAGAAGTCTGAAGTGTGTTTTCTTTTCGCAAATAAGCATTGTGGACGCACGTTGTTAATCTGTAAGAAAAAATGTATCTTCGAACATGCTGTGTGCAGTTCGAGCTCCTGCCAGGCTGAAATTTGAAATAAAAATTTTAAACATTCAAGAAATTTTAAAAAATACAAACATATTTTATTTTGTGGTTTTATATAGCTTACAACATCGTTATCCACTGTGAATTTTTTTTTTTTTTTTTTTCAGTTTGGTCTGTGAGTTGGTTTTAGTGTCGTCCTTAAAAACGTAACATGCAAATTTTGACTTTGATGAGCCTTTATGCAAAAACTGTGACAGAAAAAATTTAATAAGAGCAAAATTTAGTGCAAATTATATTTAAAATAAGAAAAAATCTGTTATAAATATAAAAATTAAAAATGACGATAAAAATTGCTGTCTACTGAATCCTTAAAATAGTGTGTGGTAGATAAATAAACGCTAAAAACACAATTTTAAATCTACTAGTTTTTGAAAGTCGAAACAAAAAACTTCAAAACAGTAACCATAGATAATATTTGTAAACTTTATTAGCAAATCTGTATCCAGAATAATGCATTTGTTAAGTGCGATCTGTTGTACCGCAATTAAAATGTATGAGGTATCGGTGTCATAGTTTTTTTTTCCTTCAGAAATAACTCCCTCGAGAACAATTGTTGCTTAGAAAGTTTGTAAAACCCATTGTATAAGGTTGCCTTTTTATAATTTAAGCATGTAATTTTAAACTGATGCTTCTGTTTTAAAATATTTTTGGTAAATGTAGCATTGTTGTGGCACAGAAGATATCTGTGATGAATTTAGATCATAGTAGAGTTATATGTAAATCTTATATTGGACTTGTAATCATTCTTAAAAGTTGACCTATAATTCCTCTGTAATAATCCTGAATGGCAAATTAATGAAATATTCAATTATTATGTATGTCAAGCAGTTTATCAAGAATACGTTCTATGTCTTGTCAAAGAGAAAATTTTGATAATACAACTTGAATAAATATAATAGCTCAAAAACAAAAATACAAGAATATTATCTAACACTCACTGCATAGTTGTCACGATCATCTGCCGTCTCTTTCTGCCGCGCCCTCTCTGTCATTCCTTTAGCTTCCCTTCCTTCTTTCCGCAAAGTAATATGTTATCTCTGACGCTCCAGGAGAACTAACTAACTTTCGAAAGTGTGAGTGAATTTCACGAGATCGTAAGCAGGCTCGTCGCTTCTGTTCTGTTGCGCGTCTATAACGATTGCATGTGCATCATTGCATCCTCTGCCAAATAGAGATTCGTGAGTTTCTATCTTTTTTTTTTTTTTTTGCAGAAAGCTTTTAGGTTTTCTTAATTTTATACATTAGGAAACTAAGGTTTTTTTTACTCACTGATTTACCAAACCTTTTTATTCCCCGACGCAAAGAGAAGGATGTTATAAGTTTGACGTATCTGTCTGTGAATCTGTGTATCTGTGTGTATGTCTGTGGCATCGTAGCTCCTAAACGAATGGACCGATTTCGATGCGGTTTTTTTTGTTTGAAAGCTGAGGTTATTGAGAGTGTTCTTAGCTATGATTCAAGGAAATATTTTTAGCCGTTTAAAGATCATCAGCTCTTTTCTAGTGGGTTTTTGTGAATGTGAGCAATTCTACTAGTCTGATTGATTTGAAAAAAAAAAAATATATATATATATATATATCCTGTGAGTTGGGGGTTTTAAAAATGTTTAGTTTAAGTCTTAATTATTGATATATAAAACCACCGCGTGTTCATGATCCTAATTAAGGCATTTTTTGTTTCACCTACGTGTCCCTTCTCATCTCCGGGAAGGCGGGTTAAGCACGGGTAACAACCTAGCAATCGCGTTACTAATTGAGGACCGGCAGATTCAACACACAATCTCCCGGATAAGCCACAAGTACAGTAATTACTTCGACGACAAAGTTACCGCGTAGATCTGGGAGTTTCGCTGGCGGACGTGAGATTTAACGCGGAATGCAAAGCCCTAGTTGTCAGATAGTCGTCCACGAGCTGCAGAAAAGTGTCTTTTGGCTCGGCTGTGTTCATTCGGAGAAGAAGAGAAGCGGACGGACTCCTATTAACACCTCAACTATCTTTGCTTCCTGTTGACTCTGAGTTGATTGGAGATCTGTGTGGTCTTGGTCTGAAGACACGATACTATCACTAAAAGGTACGTTGGAGCTGTGGGTGAGCCAAACAACCCTTGTACACAGAGGCATCTTTCTTGTACAAGAATGTGATCAAAAGTCTTCTAGTTCAACCTCGACTTGTAGTGAACTTGGGCCTGGTAAATGGCCATCGTTAGCTAGCATGTAAGATAGGGACGGTTGTACAGTTCGTAATCTTTTTTTTTACAAGTCGAATGTAAACAAATGATTTTTATACGCGCCAAAATGTTTTTGAACGAAATAACTTATAAATAGAAGCCTGAAAATTTCGCTGATTCAATGACCTGCATGCAAGAATCCATTGTCCTATGCATATTCAATCCCCGACTATTCGTTCATTGTCTGTTGTTCCACTGAGTAGCAGCTGGTGGACAAATAGTCGGGACTTGAGTATGCACAGAACAGTGCATTCTAACATGCAAGTCGTCGAATCCGCGAAATTTTCCGGCCCCTGCTTATAAAGTTTTTTTTTCCCTTAATTCCTTAGTAAATTACTGAATTTATAATGGAATAGTTCCTGATCTTGTGCCGTCTCACTGAAAACAGATATGGATCTACCGAAAATATTCCCATGTTTGCCATTGATTATTTTCTTAGCAGACCAAATAAATACTGCGCTAATTACCCCTTGTAGTCCAAAATGAAAGTTGGAAATCTACATCCGACAATAAGGTGTACAGCTTTTTGCACAAGAAAGATGTTCGAGAGTGCTAAGCATAACTAGAGGCATGCGAAGTTCACGTCATTATTTAGCGGCAAGCTAGACGTCAATGGCCTGTATAATCTGTGAGTTCATTGGGCCCGAGCATTTATGTGATGACAGTTATGTGTGTAAGTAAACCCTTTACATGATATTGGTCACTCTAACGTTGGACTTTTTAAACTATTGGCTGGAAGAGAACTGCGGCAAGTCACGACAACATTGTAGGCCAATGAGATACGTCCAATGAACATATTTGCAGTCTCGTCTACTGTCAGAAAATAACGCGAATTTTACACATCCCTACGAATAAAATCTATACAAGTATTTACTAGAGATCAGCGATTGTTTTGACTCGCTCTCAGTGATCGTCGCGGTCTCCCGTATACTCTTCTAGCGCCTCTAGCGGATAGTGAGAGAACTTACAAAGCCACAACCAGAAGCTTATATACCCATAAGAATGCGCTAATCGAATGACGGTGCAGCGCTCTATCGTTGCCGATAAGAACTAACAGCAGTCGCGAGGAGCAGTGACACGTCTAACTCCAGTCATGTGATAGTTCATAGGTTGTTCACAGTAAAGGCAACTTTTTCTAAGATCACGCTTAGGGACTCCTGGTTATCGAGGAAATACTTGTGAACCACTTTAGTTCAATGCCTTATAGGCACATCTGCAGCTCTGCTTCATGGTTATTGGCAGCGTGTCTTTGTTCAGGCATGTCTCTCATTTGACTGCACCAACAATTGACGTCATACGTCTGTGATTTGCCAGTGGAACCCCACGACAATTGAGTTAAAACACCCAATCAGTGACCTTGAAGCAGAACTGCAGATGTGCACATAACGGCACTGAAACAAATTGGGGCAAAAATCTTTTCGCCATAAAATCGTGGCTCTGCGGTATCATGAATGTTTCATTATGCAGTTGGCAAGTATTGTTGTTTAGGATTGTTTTGCATTTTTCTATATTGACTTTCAAATCAGTTCGAGTCTTCAGCGTTTATTTGGTGCAGTGGTCAGAACTTCTGCAGACAAGTTCATTCGTAAACTTCTGAGCGTGTGTGAGTGACGTCTTCTATAGAATACTATACAAAGAACGACACACGTATTTATGCATACGTACTTCAGATACTCCATTTATCCCTAACGTTTATTCAATTCCTGGCGAAAATGGGTATTTGGCGGTATATTTAGGGACAGGAATATTTCGCGAATTCAATGACCTGCGTGCTAGAATTAACTATACTATACATACTCAAGCCCCGGCTATTTGTTCACTAACTGTTACTCAGTGGAACAATAGACAAAGAACGAAATACGAGGCTAAGCACCCATCAGAACTTGTAATTAATTAAATATATGTTTTATTGAGCCAACAGATGTTAACTTTTCAGTGTGTTGAAACATTAACAGTAGTTTTGGTTACATAAAAGTTTTCGTATTAAAAATAATAAAGAATGCTGCAGAACGGCTGAAAAAAAAAATGCAGTGCTCACATTATCGTGAACGGCCTATAGTTAGGGACCGGAAAAATTCGCGGGTTCACTGTGCTGTAGGCTAGCCTCCAAGACTATATGTAAAATGAAGCATACCTTAATGACTCGGCCTACCTCAGAGCTCCGGCGGCAGCAAGGATAGGGCATTACAGGTTAAATTATATTCCTTAAGGGCGCCGTCTACTAGAATCGTGAAAAGGCGCGCAGACCCTTGACAATCCTGATTTCATTCGAAAACCATTCAACATGTTGTCACGTGGTTAGGCTACGAAAAGCATTTAAGAATCTTAGTACAGGTATATAATTTTGCCATTAACTGTCATCGTTCTTAACAAGTATTTTTTTTTAGTGTGAAAGTGACCGAATCGGGACTTTTGACGCTGATTTTTATGTAAGAGTAATAATTTTCACGATATTCTGAATATTATAGACCTGTAGAGCGACTCTTTCCCTTTCGTCGCGTAAGATAAAATGATAGTGTTGTCGCTGAAAGTCCCATAGTAAACACGGTTCGGCGGGAAGCTTGCACGCTAGTTCAGCGCTTGGCTCGTTGAGGCGACGTGGCATTTGATGCGCACTTCAAGGTCGACCTTACTGCTCCGTCGTTTTTGAGCCTCTCATGCGCGGGTAGACGGCGCCCTTAATATCCCAGTCACTTTCAAACCTACATATATGCCACCACTGACTTTTTTGTTCAGTACGATACGGCCCACACTGCTACGGAATCTTTTAGCAAGTTATATCAATACCCTGAAAACTATGAGCAAATAAGTGTTTCTTGCCGATTAAACACTCGAAACCCTGTATTCATAAAATTATTTTCACATTTTCGTTTACGTAGCAGTATTCTCCTCTTCTCAATGCAGAAAATGGTTCCCATCTGAATGCGATATCTCAAAGGGTGACTGAGCTACACGGAATTTAGTTTAACATGTAAAACCCTATCCTTGCTCCCGCTGCGCTCCGAGGTAGGCAGAAGCCTTAATTGTTCATTAGCTGCTCGCTTCTACAGTGAAATGGGCGTGTTTGTTATTGCTCCAGCTACTTTCAGAAAGTGTCAAATAAGTCAAGAGCCAATCGCGTAAGGGACACCAACGTACAGTTGCTGGAATTATAGTGCGTGCTTAAAAGAACACGCGAATTTTTCTAGGTCTATACCTATAGTGTGTATTTGTGGAAAGGCGGGTGGCATTTGAAGTACCAACTGGAATAAGATTCCTGCGATAGCAAACGTCTGTAATTTCAAATAAGTCGTTATGACATGTAACAGTTAAAACAGCCAATCATGAAACAGAGCTGTAGGTCTGCATACGAGGCTCAGAAACAAATTTTTGCAGATATATTTTCACAAAAAATATTAAAGCGTTAAATACGTACCAGATATGCTCGTATAGCTGCATGATTGTTGTACGCGTCTCTCACACAAATATCAACCATTTATATAAAGGAAGGGGGTGGGGTAACGCTAGGGCAGAAATGTGGCGGTAAGCAGCTTACCAGACTGCTACAACTCTGCTGCTACACACACGCGGTAAACATTGTCAGTGTAACAACACGCACGATGAAAATACATCTGAAAGATCATCTCACTGTATGACAGTAAAATATAGCCCTGGAGGTAGAGGGATTGGGGGTGAAAACAATGTCATGAGTACCGTCAACCACGCACTTCCAATGCGTTGTAATGTGCGGGAAAAAACGTTTTTTTTTTCAACGGAATTATTACACTTGTTCCCATTGTGCTACTGAACGAAAAGAAAACACACTAGGGCGAAATGTCATTTTTAAATCACCATGCTCATTAAAAACACTGTTTCTAAGCCCTCCGACAAAGCTAAAAACATTTACAGACTGTCGTATGCATGTGAAACTAAGATAGAATAGCTGAGACACTGGGAAATCGCTGGAATAGTTGACTGTTTGCTAGGCTCCAACTTGATGTATATAACACTGAATGTTACGTATTTATATTGGCTATGGTTTATTTTAAGCATCGTTTCTCTCTACAACAGGCCCAGTTAGAACTGTACAGCTTGGACACACAGCGTGTGTGATTCGCCACAAAACTGTTTACATGTGTCACAGTTAATGTAATACAGTTTATTGAAGACTATTTTAAACATTTTCGCGATTTTATAAATTTGAAAACAAAAATATTTACAATGTCCAAGTTAATATCGGTTCAAGTTTTACATGCTGCACAATTTGTATACTTTCCGTTTTTATCTACGATCTCATCTTTTAAAAATGGCACTTAGATACGACACGATAGATACGAAATTACTTAATTTCGGTTAAAGGCATTCTTCTGTCATCGTGTGGTATATAATTCCAAATACGTTGAAATAAATTTCATATAACTAATTATGAAATACGGTATACAGTATCAATGAAGAAAAAAGTGAATTACTTTAGTAGCAGCCATGGCGTGTAATATACTTCAATAAAATACTTCAGTAAAATGTATATCTTTTATAATTCAGTTAATCTAGTATAGTGATAATATTAAAGGTATTTTACCCGTGTTTTAGAAAATTTGCCTTTATGACTTCTTGTGTTGTTACTTGTAGTGAATTGTATGGTTTTACAGGAAGATAATTCTTATTCTGCAAATCTGTATTAAGTTAATTCTCTTTCAGACAACAATAAAAGCTGGTGATTGAATTTAGTAGCTTGGACATATTCCATTTCAAAATAAATGACTGTCAAAGAAAACTAAAGATAGTAGAAAAATAAAAATAAGCAGATTATGCTTTCGTCAACAGGATACATACATACACAACATAAATTCCAAAAATGGGATTGGGTCAAATAACACAAGGACGAACAGATAAGAAATGTAAATACATCTATTCGTCCCTTTGCCAAAGCAAACCTCCAACTTGCCTTGGTAGTGTCTTGGGTTTCATTTTATGTTTATAATTTTCATTTGTTACCTGTTTGTCCTTGTTTAATTTGACCAGATTCCATTTTTTTTTAAATTTTGTATTGTGTATGTATCCTGTTGACTAAAGCATACTCTACTCAGCATATTTATGTTTTTCTGTCTTTAGTTTTCTTTGACAGTCATTTATTTCAAAATGGAATATGTCCAAGAAACTAAATCCAGTCATGCACTCCCATTGCACATTTCTTTCAAATATCACATAAAAGCTGATACCTAGGGCTCGGAAAATATCGCGGATTCAATGACCTGCATACTAGAGTCCATTCAAGCTCCGTCTATTCGTTCATTCTACGTTGTTCCACTGAGTAGCAGCTAGTGAACAAATGGTCGGGGCTTGAGTATGCATAGGACAGTGCATTCTAACATTCAGGTCATTGAATTAGCGAAATTTTCCGGGCTCTACTGATACCTTTCGCAATCTGACATTTACGCGAATCACGCTTTACAAAATTACAAATTAGTTTCAATAAAATCTGCATGAGACCACGAACAGCACAAGACAACGTAAGAGAGATTGATGAGTAACGTGGACCAAAATAACTTTTCATCTTAAATACGGAGCAAGCAACGCATGTAAGTTACATTGTAATTTTTTTAAAAGCCTTTGTACAGTGATTGTGATGTAACCGGTCAAGAAACTAGCTCTACGTGACATACCTACCTCACCATTCTGAGATGTATTGTTCACGGAGTTCGTAATTTTTTACGACAGAATACGCCTTTCTCTTTTTGTTAACCATTCTCTTGGCATTTTACTGCTTATGCAATTACATTTTTTCCTTTGAACTGCTAGTTTACAGTTGACATTTCTGTCAGTCTAGGTAAGAACGAATTACAATACGATTCTTAAAAAACCGTCGATAAATTAAGAGAATTGATCGCTCAGAAAAAAATTAAAAAATAAAGAAATAAGAAGAAAAATACATAGTCACGACCTACAGGCTACTCTCCAATAATATGCCCACCGAAGATAAATAAACGCTGAAAACATCAATTGATTTCTACGCTTTTTTCGAAGCCAATATGAATAAAATACTCAATGACAATCATAGATAATGGTATTTGCCAAGTTTATAAGTAAATATTTATCTAAAATTTCTCATTCATTACGCGTGATCTCTTGCGCCGTAGTTAAATGCACGAGGTACCGGCGTCAGAGATTGTGCCTCAGAAGTTCCTAACACTGGAAACAATTTTGTTTAAAACGTTGTCTAAAACTATTGTCTAGGATTGTTATTGTTTAATTTCCGCAAATTGGCTTCAAGAAACCTACAGTTATAGATCAATGTTTTTAGCATTGAATTATGTACCACGCCCTCTTAAGCAGACAACAGCTCTTCATAAGCTGCTCGCTGACACAGTGATATCGGCCTGCATTTAGTTACACTTTTATTATTGTCTCAGCGACTTACACGAGCTGTTAGATAAGTCAAGGACCAGCTGCGAAAGTAACACGAACATACAGTTGCTAGAATTCTAGCTTGCGCCTAAAAGAAAACGCTGCAGTTGCCTAGAGCTGTACAGGGTTGTGCGCTGGTTGACTCTACAGCCACTGACACGCTGATGTGCAGGTGCCTCTTACTACTGAGTGGTCACAACACATCTAGTAGCCGGCAAATATTTCATGTCTGCAGCCCCACCTGGCGACAACCCACGAGCCGCCACTGATTATAGAGGCACGCACTAGACTCCTTTGCTTAGACGCGCCTAGTAAAATACAGGATGTACAGAAAAAAAGTATAACAATCACACCACGCGAATCCTGGGCTAAATTAGAGGCGAAAATGTAAGTGGCAAAATGTTGTACGAGAACAGTTTATGTGCACGAAGAGAAAACATAGCACTGTAGTTAGTCCCCTCTTCCGCTCCACAGATATCGTACTTATCTTATTTATCTTACTATTAGTGTTCGCGTTAAATCGTTAGGAACTGGAATATAATTCCGAATTCATTGTAAGGCAAGACAACGTCTAAAATAATTTGCAACTCTGCTGATATTGTAATATGTCGATAGTTCATTAGTACCGACCCACGATTTCAGAGAAAAGATTTTTGCACCGTTTTGTTTCATTACCTAATGTTCACATCTGCAGCTCTGCTTCGGGGTTATTGACAGCGTATCTTTGCTAAGTGACGTCGCTTACTCAACTGTGCCAATCAGAACACTCGTGTGTGACGTGCGCGTAGAACCGCCAAGACGATGTCAGTTAAGAACATCCAATCACAGACCACGGGACAGAGCTGCAAGTGTGCACGTAGTAAGGCATTGAAACTAATTGGTGCAAAAATAAATCTATGGTCGAGATTTCAACTCTACCGGGTCGATTCAGTAGATTTTCGTAAGTGCGTTTCATTCATCGGCTACCGACGCAACCTTGACTAGAAGGCAAGGGAGTTGGTCCTTGCCACGATGCAAATATACACACATGTTATAGGCCAATAGATTTCTGCTGTGGCTACCAGATTAACTGAGATACAATAGTGAACGCTATTTTGGCTACACGTGTTTGAAGTCTAGCCACCCTTAAAAAAAAATTCACATAATGTTAAGAGCGACTGAGTTTTGGTGAAAGAAATTTCTCATCAACTTTTTTCAATACCTTGCATTGTACATATGTACTGTATCTCTGCTTCATGACCATCGATGGAATGGTTTTTCAAAGTCTCAAAGTCTTGGTGGTCCTACCCGCTAATCACAGACATATGATGGTGTCGCAGTAACCTTTACCTGATTGGCACAGTCAAATGAGCGTTGCCTCTGCACTAAATAAAGCTGCCAATAACCGTTAAGCAGAGCTGCAGATGTACAGGTAAAGCCGCAGACTATATAGTAATACAGATGTGAAATGACGTGGTACGAGCGAACTTCACCACCTATTGGCTGCCCGAATTTGTTAAGAGGACTGTGTACTTAGCCGTTGGACAGTGTTGTGACGTTTCACGCGAATACTTTTTTTACCCGAAACCGCTGAACTTATTATTATTGTTGTTATCTATGAAAAGAACACCCACTTGAAACTACGTATGCAACTTCTTGAAAATTCGGTATGCTTGATAGTAACATGAACTTTGGGCCTCTGGAAGTGGCTAAAAACTACTTTTTTAAACTGCTGTAACTCTGTAAATATGATCTGAATCCGTTAATTGTGAAATGAAGTGCGTGCGTTGGTCTTTACTTCATACTATGCAAAAATAAAATCACAGGGTCACCGCTTAGAGTCCCACAGGAAAACGAGTTCTAGGAGAACATTGCAGGCCAGTTTAGCGCGCTGGGAATAGAGACCAGGTGCCTATCATCGAGAGTGGTACTATGGCTCTTATCGCTCCGCTGTTCCCGCGCGTCAAACACGGAAATTTCAAACCAGTACACAGTACTCTTAATACAAGCCCCGCATCTGCTTGGTTTCTGGATGTTACGACAGGTTTCCGATTGGCCTGGCTGCCAGCTAGCAGGGTAGTCCCTTTACGCTGATTGGTGGTAGGCATATCTGCCATTTTGCTGGCGTGTGTGACTGAGTTCGCTGTCCTACCAGCTATTTCGCTTCTGTATTTCCAAATATTCTGGGGTAAGGCGCTGAAACTAGCTCGTGCAGAAATGTTTTCGCGAAAACTTCCTATTCCTGAGTATCACTATTCGTAACTGTGTGTAGTTAGGTTTTTGAAGAAACTAAGTGAGGGGAGGGGGAAGCAGTTCTGGTGCGCAGGTAGGAGACAGTCAGGCTCGACAAAAGAAGTCAGTGGTGCTACTCGGGCGAGACAGATCTGCACACTTTCCCGAGCTGCCTTACCTTGTAGTGTCATAGTATCAGTTGAAGTGCGCGGGGCTTGGAACTGCGCACAACTTCTTACAAGGAGATGAGCAGCCGATATGACGTCACCGCCATGACGCCTACTACACCGAGTCGGGAAGGTAAGACGAGTCCTAGCGTGAAGCTTTTTTTCCGTTAACTCCACTGGAAGCAGTGGAGAGGTTAGCGGTACGGCAAAAACTTAGGCGCACTTAAATAATTATAATAGATGATGGTTAGAGATACTGGAAAATCGCGAAAATATTTAACATAGTCTCCAATAAACTGTAGTATCTCAATTGTGACACGTGCTAACATTTTTCTGGCAAACTACACACGTTCGGTGCAGTTCTAATTGGGTCTGTTGAAGATGGACACAGCGCTTCATATAAACGATAGCCAATATAGGTGCAAAACCTTCAGTGTTTTATATAGCATGTTGGAGTCTAGCAAACAATCAACTTTACCCGCGATTTACCGGTATCTCTAATGATGGTATATCGCAAAATTGATTTGTGCCAACACACCCTTGGAAAAACTGCAGTTTCTTGCAACGTATATAATTCCGTGAAATACTTCTGACACAATGTAGCTCTCTGCAGACGAATAACATGCATCAAATATTACGATATCGGGAGTCTTATTGGCTCAGTCAAATAGGGTAACAGCTCCAAGTACAAGCTAAAGCAAGTAATCTTCTGGTAAACTGAACGTGTGTTGAAATTCACCAAACAGTCAAGTTTTCCCGCGATAAACCATCATTAGAGGTACGTAAATTTCGCGGATTCATCTGGCAGCAGCCTAGACTTGTCAGTCCTATACACCCACTGGCCACAATCGATTATCTATTGGCTTATAATCGTACACGCAGGTAGCAAGCGATAGCACTTCGCATTATTTCCTTATTTACTACTGGCTTGCAGTTGTCAAACGCGTTTCATAACAGCCGCCAGCAAGTCACAGACATGACAATGAAGTATACATAATTGGCGTTCAACCTGACCTGGAATGTATCTGCGAAATTTACGTACCTCTAACCATCATTAGAGACGGTGGTATATCGCGGAAACTTTTTGTGTGAACATACCCTGGAAAATACTGTAGTTTCTTGCAACATGTATTATTGGGTGATGTAAGTCTGACACAACGTAGCTGTTAGCAGACCAGTAACAGACATAGAATATTACAATAGCGGGAGTCTTATTGGCTCAGTCAAATAGGGCAACAGTTCTACGTAGGAAAGTCAGTAATTTTTTCATAAGCTGAACGTGCGTAGAAACCCAGCAAACAGTCAAGTATTCCCGTGGTAAACCATCATCGCTAATAATTATTTATTTATTTGTACGTATAAATGTTTATTGCACACGTATATGCATTTTTTAAGTTTCGCCGTCAAGATTTGTACACTTACAAATACCGCTAAAATGCCTATTTTCTCCATTTTTTTTGAGGAGCTGCTGTGGCCGAGAGGTTAGGCCTCTCGCCTTACACCAAGGCTATCCGGGGTCGAATCCCGGCCGGGTCGGTCCCTGTATTTTCGCATGTGCCGGACGATGTCGCTAGCCGGCGGGTTTTCTCCGGGATCTCCTATTCCCCCCACCTCTCCATTGTAGGGACACATCTCGTGTCATACTCTGGGAATAGAAGGTATTTACGGGCGTCCAGTCAGCAATCAGCATCAGGGATGTGATACCCTTTCCCTCGAGCATCCTCTATGTATTATTATTATAACACACACGCAGTTACCGGCTATAGCTCTGCACATCGCTCAGCGGGTTGGGCAGGGCGGCCACCTTCACACAGTTCACGTGGCAAACATGCATGTTGTTATAATATTTGCACGACATATTGTTAGTTACATAGACTTGACATGTGATTACATTTTTCACTTTAGAAAAATTGTAGCTCTATTAGTCTTCCCATAGCGTCATGTCAAAGTCAAGATTTACGACTTACGGGAACGTGCAAATAACAAAAACCAACTGACTTACCCGAATGAAGTAATTTATACTGAAATTAGATAGTAAGGACCTTATGCTAAAAGATTAAAAATATAACAATTAATTTCTTCTGTATTTTAATTTAAAAAAATAACTACATTCTATTTTATGGCAATTTTTAAAAAACACAACGTGTGTTTGTGTGTGTGTTTTTTTTTTTAATCCTTAGCATACGACCCATAACATCTTATTTCAGTGTAAATATTTTCATGCGAGTTTGTCAGTTGGTTTTTGTACGTGTATGTTCCGGTAAGCACATCTTGCCTTTTGATGTTCCGCTGTGTTAGTAGAAGATGTACTCACAAGTAAAGTCTACATAACTAACAATATGTTGTGCAAATATAAAATTAAGCATTTTTGTCGTGAACACCCTTAACAGAGAGCAGTGGCGTATCGTGGTTATGCAAGGCATGCAATATTAGTTCCAACTATACACTTTGAGCACATTGACTCAATGTGCCTACCTGTCATATCTAATATAACTAGAGGCACGAGTATTTCGCGTATTAATCTGGTAGCAGTCTAGACTTCACAGTCCTATACACACACTGGCCAAAGTCGAGTATCAATTGGCTCCTAACCGTACAAGTGGATAGCCCCACTAATTATTTTATTATTTACTACTGGCCTGCAACCTCCATAGGTGAGTCAAAACAGCTGTCGTCTAATCACGGAAGTTACAGGGATATACAGGTTATTGGCGTTCAACCTGACCTTCAATCAATACGCGAAATACTCGTACCTCTACTAATAAACATGTGTTGTGTAGACCGAGGTATATTATTGGACAATGCGTTCCTTGACACTGGTACTGTACTGGAAGAAGAGTGTACCTTCTCATACAATTGTAATGGCCCCACAGACAACTCAGTGTTGTTTGTAGTCATTGCTCATTGCCGCATGTCTTGGAGCACGACCACGATACGCCACTAGTCCTTTAACTGTTGGCTTGAGATGGAAACACAACCAGTGTTCTCGCAGAATTGCACAACCTGTCTGGTACTGACTTGCATTTAGTACGACAATAAAGACACTGGAAAAATCGTGGGAATAGTTGACTCCAACGTGCTGTATAGCCTATAAGACTGACGATATTGGCTGTTGTTCGTTTGAAGCATTGTTTTCGTCTTGAATAAGCCCAGTTAGAACTATGCAGCTTTTACACTGAAATTGCGTGATTTTGTTCCAAAACTGTCACGACTGAGATACTGGAGTTTATTGCAGACTATTTTTTTTCGCGGTTTTCCAGTGTCTCAAGGTACGACCCTAGCAGACAACATTGTACTGCCCCACCGCAGAGTCTGCGGTGATATGGTAAGAGGCCCTTTAACTACGAGGTCGTAGAAGCCTCTAGGGGTGAAGCCAGGTGAGGCAAAGTAAGATAATTGCACTTTACGTCGCATCGAAAGCGAAGTCATTAGGGACGGCGAAACACAACACAGAATATTTGTGAATACAGAAGTGAAATAGCTGGTACGAAGGCGAACTGAGTCGCACACACCAGCAAAATGACTTAAGATAGCCAACAACGTGGTGGAAATGACTATCGCCAATTGACTTAAGGCGGATGTCCTGCTAGCCGGCAGACGGACCAATAGGAAACCTGCCGTAACATGCAGGAGCCAAACAGTCACGGGACTGATATCAACAGCCTCGGGCAGCAAATAAGTGGCGAAGTTCGTCCGTATCGATTAAGCCGCAACGTCATTTGCTGTATGTATTACTATTCAGTATGTGCAGACAACCTGTTAAAATGTCAGGAGGTGGGAGAGGAGTCGTAACCATCCCAGCATTCGCCTGGAGCGATTTCGGGAAACCATGGAAACTCCAGGATGGCCGGAACCGGAGTTCGAATGCGAGTCCAAAGTGTTACCATTGCGCCACCTCGCTCGGTGAGAGGCGAAGTGACGGGACAACACAACAGCTATGCCCTAGACTGGATTCGAACCCATAGTCCCTCGCACCGTAGACCGGCGCCTAACCGGAGGCTAGCTACGGAGTCTGATGGAGAGGAGAAGAACGTCTGGCGGAGACTTGTAACAGCAGGAGTTGACGACATCCTGGCACGCTCCGTCGCAGATATGCGCTCCGCAAGAAACGTGCAACACTGCCGCTGTGCCCACATTACAATGACAGGGGCTTCTTTCGAAACTCCACCCCCCTCCACCCTCACCAAGAAACTCCAGAGCTCGAAGAGAATCTAGCCGGACTTACAGTACGTAAAAAACACGGAGGGGGCACCGGACCCCGCGCAGATCCGCCGAAATGTCACGTCTGTACGTCCACGTATATCTGCCAAGGAGGAGGGGTGTGATCCCCGCCCCCCGTGATCCTCTTGTCGTCTATATATAGTGCATGTGTTGTGAGACACGCAACGCTAAGACGTTGATACGAGTGTACGCCCGCCTCCCGCGCGCAGGATACGCCAACACTGTCTGCTGGAGACCCTTGTAAAGTAAGGTGAGCGGCCGTCGTGTATGCAGCACCTGTCCAGGATTATATATAGTCTGTACGCGATAAAGTGAGCACTTTACCATCGTGTCTAGAACAATCACTACGGACGCCAGATTTTCGCGAAAATATTCCTGCGCCAACTTGTTTTTAATGTCGTAGTTCCACCTCTGCAGTTGTTATTGGCAGAGCGTCTTTGCGTAAATACATGTCTCATTTGACTCTGCCAATCAGCATATGAAAGTGAGAATAACTGATGTCTGTGGTTTGCAGTAAAACGTTAAGACTCGTGAGAGTTAAATTCAGCCAATCACTGAGCATGACGCAGAGGTAGTGAAGCAGAAATCGTTTCACCAATAACAGTGGTCCCTAATATTAACAAATATATCATCTTGTATCCTCGGACGTTAACTTTCAATTACTGTACAATACAATCGACATAATTTGATCTATCCAGGTTGCTTCGTTGATATTAAAATGTGGCAGGAAAGTTTAAATTATCTGAAAGAAGAAAATTAACTAATGTTCCAAAAGTGCTCGCTTTATCCTGACCCACTTATATAATGGCTGTGTGTGATAAAGTGAGCACATTTCAAGCCATGGTTCCTTCCTAACATCTCAGCCAATCACAGTTTTATGGCATTCTTTAATTTAAACAAAATCACCTTTATTTATTTGATTGTTTTACGTGCCCTCGGACAGCAGAAGGCCTTGGTAAAGGTACACGGGAGGAAAGGGGGAAGGAATCGGCCATGGCCTGTTTAAGAAACCATCCCGGTATTCGCCTGGAGTGATTTTGGGAAACCCTGGAAAACCGAATTCAGGATGGCTGGAGCCGGGGATCGAACCCTGGTCCTACCGAATGCGAGGGAGTGGTTTACAACGCGGACTTCACCACGCTAGCTAACAATCAGAGTTTTGTAATCAAAAGTAGGGACCCCTGATATCCGCGACAAGAGTTTCGCACCACTTTGTTTGAGTGCCTTACGTGCATTCCTGCAACTATGCTGCTTCATGGTCAATTAGTGGATGTATTTTTTTTTTAACTCTAAGCGTCTTATGGGTAGAGACATGCGAAATTCGCGTTATTTTCTGACAGCTGACTAGACTCCAAATGACTGTAGCCTCGTTCGACGTCTCGCGCTGGCCGATATTGTCGTGACTTGCCGCGGAGAATGCTTACACGGTAGAGAGGCCAAACTTCTGTAAAGATATAACACACTTAAATGACAACAAATTAAAGTTCGTGGCCAACTGAATCGCAGATGATACTCTGTTATGCGTAGGAATGTGAGGTTTAGTCTGCTACCAAGTGATAACGCGAATTGTGCGTGTCTCTACTTATGGGTAGGGTCAGGGACCTGAAAAAATCTGCGTTTTCATTTGAGCACAAGCTAAGGTTCAAACAACTGTAACTTTGTGTCGCTTTCGTAAATGGCGTTAGAGTAATTTTACACTTCCTGGAAGTAGCTTGTCTAGTAATTAGGAAGCAACTAAATGCAGATCCAGTGCTGTGGTATCCCCGTGTCAGCGAGCAGCCAATGAACAGCTGTTGTCTGCCTGTGTACACATGCATTGTTGATGGCTAGAGATACGTCAATTCCGCGGATTCATCTGGCAGCAGCCTAGACTTGTCAGTCCTATACACCCACTGGCCACAATCGATTATCTACTGGCTTATAACCGTACAAGCAGGTAGCAAGCGATAGTCCTTAACATTATTTCCTTATTTACTACTGGCTTGCAATAGTCAAACGCGTTTCATAACAGCCGTCAGCAAGTACAGACATGACAATGGAGTATACATAATTGGCGTTCAACCTGACCTCGAATGTATCTGCGAAATTTACCTACCTCTACCAATAATACACTAAGCAACTAAATGATGACGAAATAGTGTGGTCAGTGTGTCAGGGATCAGCCAATGAACAGCTGCTGCCTGGCTTCTAGCAAGTTAGGCTACAGCTCAACGAACCCGCGAATTTTTCCAGGCTCTACTTATGGGACTATACCCGCTATTCACAGACGTGTGGTGTTGAAGTAACCTTGTTCTGATTGGCACAGTCAAATAACTGACGTCACTACACAAAGACTCGCTGCCAACAATCACGAAGCTACACTCTAAAAAAATAGCTTGCAAATTTGCCACACTTGCGTATAGGAGCGCTAAGAAAGTAGGTATGGTAGAATTGTTTCCTAGACACCCATGATAGCACTCCTAAAGTGTTTTATAAAACAGTCAAACGTATACTGAAGTCACTATTTTTTTTTGTATTGTAAGAAGTGTAAAAGTTTGCATATTTACAAGGCGGAAGTATGGTAACTGTCCCATACTGTGTTTAGGTTAATTACTTCCTAAACATTTTAGGAAGTTTTTTACAGTGTACAGGTGTGCACATAAGGCACGGAAAGAAAGTGTTCAAGGTTAACGCTTGAGGTCACAGTATAATAGTATTTTTAAAATTATTATTATGAACATAGGGATATTCAAAAGTGCTCACTTAATCGAAATTGTCTATACCTGCTCTCTACTGTAATATCCCGAAGCCCTGGCAGTAGCAAGGTTATTAATGGGTTCAGTACCACCTCTGACTTTTGTTTATTTCAGTGCAGCGGCGTGTGCAAGGAGGGGGGTACTGCAGACCCCCCTCCCTCCCTAAAAAATTCATCGCCGGTATTTTTAAGCTTAAGAAGTTATACATGAAAACTGCTTGCAAAAGTAAATATTGAAATTATTCATTGAAGGAAATTATATCTCAAAACTATTACAATCTCTGCCTGCGTATTTTATTTGTTTGGGTTCAAAAAGTGCGTGAATGGCACCATTTTTAAACTTAAAAGTAAAATATTTTCTCGGGAAAGGACCCCCGGGTCCCTCACATTCAACTCCGTGTGTAAGCAAAACGGTTTTATAGAGAAACTTTGTTACAACATTGATTAACCGGAGTATATTGCACCATGCTGTTCAAGGGGGTAGGTACCCCTGCATTGATAATCACGTTACCTAGAGATACTACTTTTATATGTTTTGTTACTATACAAAATCAACTTAATTCGGATTTGAAATTTTAAAATCTTTATTTTTTATTTATTCATTCATTTTAGACGTTACTGGGTAAATAACCTTTTGTGTACAACATAGTTTTATCGCTGGAAATTCTCCAATAAACTTTCATTATGTTGATATTAAGCGCAAGTTCAGTAATTTTCTCACCGCTCCTCCTTTCCACCACAAAATAAAATCTTGCGTACGCCACTGTTTCAGAGTGGTCCACACTGCTGTGGAATCTTCTAGTAAGATTTAAACACCCATTTTTTTCATTTAAAAAACTCGAAATAATCTATCCGATATCCTCCCCCATTTTTCCAACCAAGCATATTGATTCCTGTAGCAACATTTTCCTCACTTAAATGCTGAATATGTTTTTCGTTCTAAAGCGATAACCTCCAATCGACCCCACCGAATAAATTTAAAAGGTCAGTCCATATCATTGCTCTCGTCAGATTTCGAGGTAGGCAGCGACCTTAATTTTCGTTCACACTTTCACAGATCACGCAGAGAAAAGAGACCAGAATTTCCATGAATCACGTGCTCTTATACGTCGATATATAAAATTCTGGCTGAACACAGTTTTTTTCCCCGTACGGCCCGGTCATCTGACTGGCCGTATCTGCGCAAACTGTGGACGTGTGGACGACGCAAGGTACACGCGATATTCGTGCGAGATGCCAACCTTCTCGCACTAAAACTCGTACGAGAGTATCGCGATCAAGGTGGATCACGTGCGAGTGTAGGTGATATGAACACGAACTACTTTCGTGTGCCGCTAAGGTTTATTCTACTACAGGATAGAAAGAAAATGTGTTTTCTTATGGGAGAGTTTGGCACGATGAAAATTTCTGCCGCTTGTTTCGCTGCTATCGCTAAGGGACCAGAAAAATACGAAACTGTAGTGAAATTAAATGTAAGTAGGTTTGAAAATGACAGACATCATTCAACTTAATTTTACTGGAAATAAACTAATTTCACGTTTTAAATTATCTATATTATATAACTTAAAATTCAGGGAACCTCTGTGATTGGTCAGTTTGAACCTCTTACAGATACCAGCGCTCAAGCGGCAGAAATTTTCCCTGTGCCAAACTTTTAACATTGATCTTTCTAGCCTGTAGTAGAGTTGACCTTGGCGTAGTGCCGCCCTGCAAGCTACACGTAACGAACGAACGAGTGTATTGGTGGTTCAATATTGATCATCAACATTGAGTATATAAAGTTAGGAGGGTGTAAAGATTCAAGTGTGCTTCGGCTAGTCATATATAAGTTTCTAGCGTTATTTTTAAGATATGGTTTTATAATGCGTAATGTTATATATATATATATATATATATATATATATATATATATATATATATATATATATATATATATATAGGCTATATATTACGAAATAAACATAATTGTTCATAACATTACAATAAATTAACTCTTTATATTTACTTTTTAACCAAATTTGGGACATACAATGACTTTAAGATGATTTAAAGAGACAAAAAGGAAATAAATAAAAAATGGAGTTAAGAGGTTTTACAATTAGGGTGGCTATATATATATATATATATATATATATATATATATATATATATATATATATATATATATATACATAGTATGTCCCAAATTTGGTTCAAAGTACATATAAAGAGTTAATTTATTGTAATGTTATGAACAATTATGTTTATTTCGTAACCGAAGAAAGTTAACAGATTTTTCCAGCAAAATGGAGTTAGGAGGTTTTAGGATTAGGGTGACGATATACATACGCACACACTCATATATTGTTATACGAAAGAATTATTCGAATTTATTTACTCCTGTATCGACCAAAGTTAACTGAAGCACTTAAATCACCAAGTGATTGTGGTGAAAAATAAGATTGTGCACAGTTTGGTTTTATAAGCTTTAAGAGGGCGTGGTTCATAGTTCAACGCTAAAAGCATTAATCAAGGTTTCTTGAAGCCAATTTGCGAAAATTAAACAATAGCAATACTAGACAATAGTTTTAGCCAACAGTTTTAAACAAAATTGTTTCCAGTGTTGCGAACTTCTGAGGCACAATCTCTGACGCCGGAACCTCGTGTATTTAACTGCGGCGCAAGCGATCACGCGTAACGAATTAGTAATTATGGATAAATAATTACTCATAAAGTTGACAAATACCATTATCTAGGATTGTCATTGAGCATTTTATCCATATCGGCTTCAAAAAAAAAGCGTAGAAATAAATCAATGTTTTCAGCGTTTATTTAACAAAATACGCACTATTAAGTGGCGCACCTGCAGCTGTGCTTCATGGTCAATTATTGGATGTTTCAACTGCCACTCGTCTTGGAGTTCTATTGGCAAATCACAGACATATTGGGTCACAATAACCTTATTCTGATTGGTGCAGTTCAATGAGAGACGTGTCTGAACAAAGACACTGCCAATAACCATGAAGCACAGCTGCCGATGTGCAAGTTAGACAATGGAACAAAATAGTTCAAAAATATTTTCGTGGCTCTTCTAACTGGCAAGTGTGTGAAACCTTGCAGTCGCTGAACATAACGTCTAGACGATTTCCTACAAAACCAAACAATGATTCGAGAAATGGCGTAACTATAACTTCTTCGGACAGTGTAACATACACATATGATTCTAGACTTTATAAAGGTATGTGTATTACATTTTAAATTCAAGACGAATGTGCGCTGAATTTGGTTTGTAATAAAAATTTATAAAGAAGAATTTGTTAGCATTAGGATGTCGCAGTGATGTAGCGAAATACATGGAAGTATATTGCGTAACTTGACTGCCAACCTTACAGGCAGTAAGGCAACTAGAGTTAATGTTGAATTATATGCAGTAACGACTAGTGACATTTTTCAAAAGATAAATATTTAGTGCTCACTTTATCCCGAATTGCCTATGATTAGCTTCAATTACATGTAGAGTAAATTTACGTCAGTTTTTTTACTGTGTACTTTTGCAGAAATGGAGACGTCACTGAGCAAGCAATGATCTTGGGTATGTTGCTTATTCTTTGCTCGCCTTTCATTCCAAGCGTATCACACGATAAGTCAAGAGCATGGCACTTCATACCGGAAGTTATGTTAGGGGACAGATTTCTCTGCATGGAAAAATGTTACTTATGTGTTATGACAGATTTGTACATTGGAAGTATGTTATCTAATCTACTTATTTTGAACCGAATCCGATGTATTAATTTCAGAACATAATATTTTACAGATGCAGCAGTCCTGAAACATTATCGTTTTCTTTTGAGCACAAACTGTAATTCCTACAACTGTAAGTTCGTATCACTTTCGCAACTAGGTCTTGATAAATTTGAAATAGAGACCCTTGTTTTTTGCGGAAAGAATTTTGCCTCGCTTCGTTTCCGTGCCTTACGTGCACATCTGCAGTTCTGCTTCGTGGTCAGCGATTGGATATTTTAACTGTCACGAGCCTTGAGATTCTACCGGCCAATCACAGACATGTGATGTTGCAGGAAAGTTATTGTAATTGACTCAGTCAAATGAGATACGGCTCTTCACACAGACACGCTGCTAATAACCATGAAGCAAAATTGTAGATGTGCACGTAAGGCACTGAAACAAACTGGGGGAAAATTGTATTCGTGGGGGAAAAAAAAACAGGGTGCCTAATTTGAAACCTCCTGATATTCGCGGAGCCAATAACAACGAAGCAATTTAATGCAGAACCAATCAAGCTATATCATGCGGTCAAGAGAGCATGCAATGAGCAGCTGTTTTCTGCCTTAGAACATCAACATAATACACATTATTTATATTTATTTTTAATAAATGCTTACGAAATTAAGATATCTTACAAAAGCCGAAAACTAAAAAGCAGTCATTTAGTGGAGTTTGCAAAAAAAATTAATCTAATAATTATATTTAAAATGTGACCGAATTGTAAGTGATTTTCATAATCTACTTTCTTAATATATTACCTTAGTTAACGTGGTCACAATTATCATCCGAACAAACCATGAATATGCTTAAGACATAAGTGAAACATTACAAATTTAAGATCTATTACTATTATCTATTACCTTTATTTAAATTTAAATTGGGGTGAAAATTTTGCAATGTGTTTTAGACAGTTCTGCAAGCGTCCCGAGACATATAATTTAATTTCAGAGTGATTTACCATATTAAAGCAAATTAGTCTGTAAACGCTGTTTGTACGTAAACGTGGCATATAAATTATATATTCATACTTTTATACAAAAACAATGTAAGGTAAAATTTTTAATGTGAGGAAAGTGAAATTACGAATAATTATTCCAAAACAAACACGGTCTTGTACATTACTTCAAGAATGGATATTTTATTAAATAATTTTGTGGTTTTTACTAATCATTTACTTTAATAAATTTCGTAAGTTAACTAATAAGCCAAAAGCATACAATTTTTATCTAGAAAAATGTAGCTACATAGCTAGAAATTATTTTAAGAAAACTGAGAATTTTGACAATATCTGATGTCTTCTAGACTCAAAAAATATATTTTAAGGCCATGCTCTCTTCTGTCTACTTTTTAGCGATATTAATTTTTTACGCTTGAACGAGAGCTGATACCAAAAATCTGTTTGGCAGTTTTGTTTAAAATCGTCTTCTCCACGTTGGCTGATTTTTTTCAAGGCAGTTATGTAATTAATTAAATTCTGGTTGACGCTTTACTCGAAACCGTATAATTTCTTGTTCTGAAAAAAATTAGCTATCATGACAAAAACCAATTCTAAACAAAACTGCCAAACAGATTTTTGATACCTACTATCGTTTAAGCTTTAAAAAAATAACATCGCGAAAATAACATAAACAGGAGAGCATTACTTTAAGCTGTAAAATTTGAAATATCGTGGCCTTAAAGAGTGTTCAAGTGCCATAAAGTCATAATTTTATATTTATATGAAATAGTGTTAGTTTTGTAGACGATACTTGTGAGTGCAGTTTCCTCTTACGAAACAATTTTAGCTGGCGTAGTTTTCTCATAACGGTGCGTCAAAGTCAAAATTTGCATGTTCTGCTGCCATGCAAATAGTGAAAAACAATTGAATTACGTACGTGAAATAATTCACAGTGAAATAACATACTAGACTACGTAAAAAAACATTTGGAAAATTTTCGCGATGTGCTTCTTTATTAAAAAAATTGCTGTAGTTGCAACTATTTTTCTGTATTTTTGTGGTTTTTTTTATTCAAAATATTACGTTGTGAATATTTTAATGATTCATTACATAGTTCATGGGATGTAAGTTCACAGTGAATTACTTTATTTAAGTAGGCCAATTGGTTTTCACTATTTCAATTACAGTGTAACAAGCACATTTAGACTTTGATACCCCGTTATGAGAAAACTATGAGAGCTGAAATAGTTTCATAAGAACAAATGTACTCACAAGTATCGTCTACAAAATTAACAATATTTCATAAATAAAATATAAAATTATGATTTTATCGCATTTGAACGTCCTTAAGGGCGTAGAATACGTGGATGTCTGTTAGCAGTTATATTGAACAGTTTGCGTATATTACGACACAAATATTACACCAGAAAGTCACTCTCTCACTGCAACATCTATACACATATATTTCAAACAACAACATAGCCGTGAATAAAGTTTCATTTCTTCGTCATTTTTGGATATGTCTAGTGTTTCGTCTATCATATGCGGTTCAGGATAAAGTGAGCACTTTTGAAACCTGGTAACTTTTCTCCTTTCAGATAATTGATAGTTTCCTGCCGCTTTGTAATACAAACAACCAAACATAGGAAACAGTCGAAGTGTACAGATTGTACTGTACTTAAGGGCGTTGGACCCATGAAATTTCATTTTTTTTTATATTTGTGCCAAACACTGTTCAACTTTTGCGCACTAGATAACGCGTCATTTCGCAAAATAAAAAAAGAATTAGGCCCCACAGTTTTTGCATAATCTCTCATCAAAGTCACAAAATGGCCAATGCGGTGTAGTCAATATCAAAAAAAGTAATTAACTAATAAATTCAAAATTACAGTGACTGATAGTCAGTGTACAAATTAATTTTATGACGCGGTTGACAAAAGTTAGTTTTGCAAATTTCAGTAGTAGGCAAAAGTCAAAAGTTATGCCAAAATTTACATATTTTGATCAAATTTCTAAAAATACAAAAATGTATCGCTTTGTGTTTACAAAAGTGTCTTGAAGTAGCTCACATAATTAAGAATTTATATGAATTATCTTGTTTCTGCGAGTTAATTATTTTTTTTTATTTATTTATTTATTTTTTTTTTGGTTACACCGCAACTGCCATTTTGCGACTTTGATAGGTGATTATGCTAAAACTATGAGACCTATTTTTTTTATTTGGGGAAGTGACATGTTATATTATGTTTAAAAGTTGAACAATATTTGGCACAAATATAAAATTTTGCATTTTTACGGGTCCAACGTCCTTAAAAGTTAACGTCGGTGGTGACAAGAAATAGTTTTTAAATTGTTATTCTATGAAAGATAGTCATAAAAAGTGCTCACTTTATTGTGAACAATCTAAAACAGCAACCTACCCTGCCGTCGAGCAAGGTTGGGTATTAGTAGAGTCCGCGATTTTTGGTGAAAATAATTCTGCAACAGTTTGTTTCAATGCTTTATGTGCACATCTGCAGTTCTGCTTCATGGTCAGTGATTGGCTGTTGTTAACTCTCAGCGTCTAGGGTTCCATCCGCAAATCACAGACGTGTGGTGTCGCAGTAACCTTGTTCCTGTCGGCACAGTCAAATGACCCACGTCTGTGCAATAATTAGAGAGGATGATTTATCGCGGGAAAACTTGACTGTTTGCTGGGTTTCAACTCACGTTCAGTTTACCAGATGATGACTGGCTTTCGCTTTTATGTGGAGCTGTTGCCCTATTTGACTGATCCGATATTAATCCCACTGTGGTAATAATTAGAGCCACGATTTTACGGCGAAAAGATTTTTTGCAACATTTGGCTTCAATGCATCATGTGCACATCTGCAGCTCCGCTACATCGTCTGTGATTGAATGATTTTATTCTCACTAGCCTTGGCAAATTACAGACGTACGGAGTCACAATAATCTTATTTTGATTGGTGCAGTCAAATGCGCAACGACACGCTGCCAGTATTCATGAAGCAGAGCTGCAGATGTACGTGAGACACTGAAACAAAGTGGGGCAAAAATCTTTTTGCGACAAAATCGTGGCCCTAGTAATAATTTATGCCTATTATTGGCTTGCAGACAGCTACGTTGTGTCAGGCGTAAATCACCTAATCAAATGTGTTGTAATTAACTACAGCGTTTTCAAGGGTATGTAGACACAAAACATTTTCGCGATATATCATCCTCTCTAGCTATAATATATTCCGCCAATAAACATGAAGCAGAGCTGCAAATGTGCACGTATGGCATTGAAACAAAATGTCGCAAAATTATTTTTAACCAAAAATCGTGCTGGTCTCTAGTCATGAGTTGACCGCCGTCGTGTTACTGAACGCTTGCTAAACTTCAGTCGGATTACTGCTACAACGCTTCTTGTCGAAATTCAGCTTTAGCCAGTCTAACCTCGTGACTTATCGCTAACACTTTTAAGTTTTTTTTTTTTTCATATCCGCTGTCTTTTCATCTTTTCACAATGGGCTGCTGTCGCAACCAACTCCGTCAAATAACTCTGAGCTGACAATTGTTAATGTGGCCTCGTATGCTGAAGACACGTTCTGTGAGACTTTAAGAGAAATCCTTGACATAAGTATTTTTTATACGCTGGAGGTCATGAAAAGGAAATTATTGGCGAGACAGGCAGAATGCTAAAAATAAGAACGTCTTTATGTTCAGAGCACTAAATTATCACGCAGTGTTTTCGTAGTAGTTTCTATGGAAATTTTAAGTACTGTCCGTATAATTCTAGGAAAGTATGGCGCAAAGTCAAATGAATGCTCGTATGATTTACAAAGAAGGTTGTTGGGAAAGCAGTTTTCAGATATTTTGAGTAGCTTGGCTATCGTTTTTGTAATAGAAGTGCCGAAATATAGAGACACAGAAGCGTAGTCTGATATGTGTTTTCTTTTATTGCCGTAACCGGGGGTGGCTTTGGAACACGTATGCTATTTTTATTTTCCATGTTAGTCTACTGTAAGTATTAATGACGTGTTACGTGTGTATTTATTATTCGAAATTTATCGCAAATGAATTTCTCTATTCAGGGATACCCAAAGTTACCCCACGTTTCTAGCCACTCTCGCTTAAGGTGTATGAAGATATTTAAATACGCTCAACAGCTTAGCGTAAAACATAGAACGCAACTGATGTGTCTGCAAGAATGTTAGTGTACTTGCCGGTACGCCAGATAAAATGAAAACCAACACTGCGTATTCCGCATCAGACCGGAGCCGTCTTGGGTGACAGCATGGCCGTCTTTAGTAGAAGGCCGGAGTCTTGAATGTGGCAACACTGCATCGGGGGCCTGCTGCCTGTCACTTCTTGACTGCCCTAGTCTCTGTAACGTGTCTAGATGCAGCTTTAGTGACGATTACACGCATACACAGACTAGGGCAGCCAATGAGCGACCGGCAGTAGGCCTCCGATGCAGCGTTACAGTCAAGAATCCGGCCTTGTACTAAAGACGACCATGGTGATAGAGATCCATAGTGAAGGTCGTGGCCGCATGTCTACACGAGAGTCACTCCCATAATAATTATTAGAACCGCCAGTTCATCTCGAAACGACATTCCTACCATTTTACTACAATGTCATATGTGCACATAGGCAGTTCTGCTTCTGTGACCCCTCCCCTGTTTTTGGTGAAAATGTTTCTGCACCAGTTTGCTTCAGTGCCTTATGGCTAAAGCCAGTGATTTTTGGTGAAAAGAATTCTGCAACAATTTGTTTCAATGCCTTATGTGCACATCTGTTTCTCTGCTTCATGGTCATTGATTGAAAGTTTTTAACTTTAGGCGTCTCGGGGTCCTACCTGCAAATCTCGGACATGTGGTGTTGCGGCAACATTGTTCTGGTTGGCGCAGTCAAATGAGCCACGCCTCTGCCCTGTTATATTCTGCCAATAACCACGAAGCAGCGTTGCAGGTGTGCACGTAAGGCTTTCAAACCAGTTGTTGCAGAATTCTTTTCACCAAAAATCACTGGCTCTACCTATGGACTGCGGCTCTGCTTCATGGTCAGTGATTGGCTGAATGTAACTCTCATGTGTCTTAACGTTTTACTGTAAATCACAGACGTGTGTTTGTCGCAGTAACATTATTCTGACTGGTAGGGTCACGTCTTTACACAAAGACTCTCTGTCAATAACAAAGAAGTAGAATTGCAGAACTAAGCCATTGAAACAAGTTTGGTGCAGAAAACTCCTCGCGTGTGTGTGTCTTTGTTCAGACACTTCTCTCATTCTACCGTACCAAACAGAAGAAGGTCATTTGACTGCAGCAATCATTGTAAGGCTATTGTGACTCCAACCAGTAGAACCTCAAGGCAAGTGAGAGTCAAAACATCCAATTCCATGGAGTAGAGCTGCAGATGTGTACAAGAGGTAGAGCTGCACATGAGGAATTGAAAACAACTAGTATAAAAATAGTTTCCCCACAGTACCGTGTTTCTAGTAATAATTAATCGACTGCCTTACAAAGATTCATACCATAGTCAGAGATGATGGTTAGAGGTACGTAAGTTTTGCAGATACATTCCAGGTCAGGTTGAACGCCAATTATGTATACTTCATTGTAATGTCTGTGACTTGCTGGCGGCTGTTACGAAACGCGTTTGACTACTGCAAGCCAGTAGTAAATAAGGAAATAATGTGAAGTGCTATCGCTTGCTACCTGCTTGTACGGTTATAATCCAATAGATAATCGATTGTGGACGGTGGGTGTATAGGACTGACAAGTCTAGGCTGCTGCCAGATGAATCAGCGAAATTGACGTACCTCTAATGATGGTATATCGCGAAAATATTGGGCTCCAACATGTCCTTGAAGACACTGTAGTTTCTTGCAACATATTTGATTGGGTGATATACTTTGACACAATGTAGCTGTTTTCAGACCAATAACAGGCATCAAATATTACAATATCGGTATTCGTATTGGCTCAGTAAAAAAGGATAACAACTCCACATACAAACGAAAGCCAGTAATCGTCTAGAAAGCTGAACGTGTGTAGAAATACAGCAGACATTCATAATTTCCCGCGATAAACCATCGTCTAGCAATGAATAAGTGCGCATTATTTACTTTGTACTAGAACTATGGTGTTTCAAGCTACGATCCTGTCATTTTGTTATTGCGAGTCTGTACCAAAGTTCATTGCAAAATCCTCCATTAGTTTCGTATCAATCTGGACAGTAGGTATTGTGGTGTCGGAGTGCGACAAGTTAAGTTAGTTTATAGCAATGTTGGAAGGCTCGGAAATTGTCTTTCTAACACTGAAAGAAAAGTATTGTTGTAGTTATCATACTTCCAGTAGCGTAGCGTGTATTGTTCCAAGGTGTATGTTGATAAGCAATGACTAAAGACGTGCAAAATTCGCGTTGTCAGTTGGTAGCAGACTAAACTTCACTTTCCTATGCATAACAGAGCATAATCTGCGATTCAGTTGGCCACGAACTTTTATTAACGTGTGTTACGTCTTTACAGAGATTGGCCTCTCTACCGTGTAAGCATTCTCCGCGGCAAGTCACGACAATATCGGCCAGCGGGAGACGTCGAACAAACCTATAGTTACTTGGAGTCTAGTCAACTGTCAGAAAATAACGCGAATTTTGCATGTCTCTAGTAATAACTAAACACAACACTGAATTGTCTGTTGAGCTATTAGACTGGTAGATGCAATTACACTCCTCAGCCAGTATCGTACAAGACATAAGGTTGTAATTTTCCAGTAACACGTCTAGGTATCTGCAACACAACTGCCACGTGCTGAAAACGTTGGTGCTAAAACCACACATCTTGGATCACAACCACGCTACGCCTCTGCATACTTCTGTTAAAATAAGGACAGCATTCAGTCCAGTTTGGCCGGCTGTACTGTCCGGATTGTTCCTATAGGGTGATCTGGATCAAGAGAGCACTTTTTAAACCAAAGTTACTGTTCCTTTCTGTTTTATTCCGCTATTTAACATAAACAAGTAAATAAAAGTGCACACATAGATTGTATCGTACTCACAAGTTAATGACTGAGAGCTCAGTAAATAATATTTTTTAAAAATTATTCTTTGAAGGTTGTTGTCAAAAGTGCTCATTTTACTTCGAACCATCTATGCAACAGTTTAATATGTAGAAGTAACAATTTGTTTTGTAGGAGGAGGAAAGAGCATTTCTTTTACAGAGCACATTGACACTTCTACAGGATAGATTTTGTAGCAAAGTACTAATGAACCAACTAAACCAAAAGTGTGGTCATTACAGCAATTTTTTTTTCAGTAAATGCGTATGATACTCTGAAATATCTTGAATGTTTATTTATTTATTTTTCATTTTCGTGTATGGTACATTGGAAGCGCGGATTTGTAACCTACTATAACGAAGTTCAACAGCCATAGGCGTGGCACTCAACTTCCATTGGTAACGTCACTTACGTTTTTTTTTCCTTACTGTTGGCATCTGTGGAATGAAGTTTCTGAAAATAATGTCTCAAGTAACCCCAGGTGACGGTAGTAATTCTGGCAACCCTGGACGTCACTAGAATGGATGCGAACTGGGCTAGTCTCTCACTTGGAAGAGCTTTTCCATGTCGGCGACACAGCGTCCATCTACGGCATTAGCCCGGGACACGCTTAGCGTGGAGAATTATCGTACATGTACCGGAATGTCGTACGGCATCAGCGAATTTCACGTTCAGGCACACTTCATCCGTTCCACAACTTTGCATGAAACCAGATTAATCCATACAGTGTTTGTTTATTCAACATTTTATTGTGTCAACATTGTAATAAAATATATTAGTTATTAAACTTATTACTTTAATGCTGGTAGCTTAATGGATCAGTAAATGAGACGCATATACTGTATTTATGCCTTATTGAAATGTAATTTTAAGTTTAAGTTAATTTATTTAGTTCACGATTATCGTTATTGCATAGGATTTTCACGATAAATGTAGCACTTCCAAATTCCCTGTAACTATTTTAAAGTAAATGTTTTGTCTTTCCACACTTTGTCAACATAAATATTGCATTTTGACTAATTAACATTCTGTATAAACTTCATCACTTCAAAAGTCAATTCCTAACGTCACAATACACTTTAAAATAGTTAGTAAATATACAAACTTTCACAGTTGATACAGTATTAGTCTGGTAACTTCAGTATACATTTGAATGCTTCATAAAAAATTTAGGAGTGTTACCATGGATGTCTGGGAAATAATTCCACCGTACCTACTTTCTTAGCGCTCCTATACGTACGTGTAGCAAATTTACAAACTATTTTTACAGTGCACTATAACTTACTGTATCTACATAAAGTTTCTAAAAATCTGAAAGTGTCTCATCAGGTATGGACTCAGTTAAATCGAGGCTTGAAAAGATCGATTATATTTGATTGCTAATAGCGTCTTTGTATTCAGTAGTAATCGCGTAATATATCGTTTGCTAACCCATCGCAATCCAATAAGTTCGTAATCACACCTAAGATCTATGCAATGTTTGTTAATTTTGCACGTGAACTAGGTATGTAGAAAGTGTCCTAACACTTGCGTGAATAAAATACATGAGTAAAGCCTATTTACTACATACGGGATTCTTACGTGAATATACGTATATACACTTATCTTTTTCACCGCGACTTTACTCGCAGCGAACTTCTGCCGCGTGGGCAGCCACCAAGTATGCTAGAGGGTAGCATACAAGGTTGTATATTAGCAAGTAGGACCAAATGTGCACTGGGAAACTTGTGTTAGTAATGAGACAGCGGTATTATTATTTAGTAAACACAAGATAATTTTTTTGACAACTTCAGTATTTTAGTTGTGACATCAAAATGTTTTTGTGGTGACCACAAAAGATATGTTGTTGTATTAATAGTAAGAAAATATTTTGTAGCTTTCACAAAATATTTTTCCGTTAGGACAGCACCATTTTCTTGATATATTTCTTGTACAAGGTGAAAGGTTACAATTTTTCTGGGTTTATGAATGTGACAGGATTGATCCTATCTGGAGCTTCTTAAAAAAAAGTGAGTTTTTAGAGCCACTGGCCACGAGTGCATGCCGAATATTTACTGCCTGTGGACTGCTTATCACGATCAGAGTTGCACAAGTGGGCCAGTTGATGTTTGCTATTTGGGTTGGCACGTGTGACATGAAAAGAATGTGGATCACTGCTGGAATGCAAGGATGAGGGAGACTGGATGACTTCAAGAAAGTTTGCAAGCCAGCGGCAAAGCCCAGCATGTTTACCAACGTACGAATATTGGGAGTCATTATCCCGAGAAACGAACACAATACAGTTTTGGAAGGCGAACGTTGTGAGAACTGTACCACCGCGAACCACACCAGCTACAGAGAGTTGTGACACGAATTTTGAAACATCCTGTACTTAAACTCCAGTGCATTTATATGTACATTTCAATGGAGAGAGGGGTTTAAGTTTAAATATTTTCTGCAAAAATATCTAGGCTACTGGTTAAAAATACATGAGTAAATATGACTTATTTTTAGCCACCGTGCGGATTTTAAGTATTTAGGAAACTTATGGGTTAAGTCTTTCCAGAAAATTCTTCGTTCCATGCAAATGTCTGTGTCGATGCTACATAGCGGTCTGTATATACAGCGATATGTTACACAGATGAAACTAAACATAAAGATGTCAAGAGCTCTGAATCATATGGATGAAATGTATCGCAGTTTCTACACTCCAATTGAAACTTCCTGTTCAAAACACTCATATGACTTTTTTTTTTGTCTGAGCCGTTTTCCATACTGGCGCGATACTTCAGTGTGAGAGTACAATGGATGAAAGAAAGTTTGTTTTCTCGGTTTAGATCTGTGTATTTCCCTTTTTCCTTCGTACCACCTACTTATTATTTGTTTTCCATCCACCGACCCGTCTCATGCATCGCACAGGCCACTTCACGCCGGCAGTATCGAAAGGCAGATTGGTAAGTTACGACGGATATCTTCTCAGAACTTATCTTCTCAGCTACGCGGGGACATACTGTCGAACTTGCGTCGCATGTTATGTTTCTCTATAATTACCCCCTGGCACACCACTGCAAAAGAACTCCAAGATTATCCATTGCTTTGTATTGTTACAAGTTTACTGTCATAGAAGAAGCAAAGTTCAATGTGGATGAAAAACTTGATAAAGTAAAAATAAAATCCTGATTTATTGCAAATGTTATAAAAACTATTTACAATAACTTACAACACTAATTTTCGCAAATTCACAATTCAATAAATTAATACTTACAGTTAATACTCCTAATACCTATCGTTCTTGCCCTAAATAAACAGTTAATCAATGTCTATCTTTCCCGCAAAAAGTAGGCCTCTGTTTCTTATATATACATAGTTCCTTCCAGAACTCATATCCACTTATTTCAGACCTGTTCGTCTGTCACACACAGACAAATGCAACATACAAACACTCGGCAGACCTACTGCCGCCGTACACACCACCCCTTGCAGTCGAGAATGTCTCTCAGACACTTCCACGCACAGAGGCTAAGCGCCACAACAGCCACTACCCGCTCGGTCGCAGCGAGCTGTATTTACGTACGCCAGGTCGCGACACCACCCAGCTTATTCTCACATCTCGTCGGTGAAACAAGTTTAATTTCCAGATGTTGGGCCAAGCTTCGGTAACCGTCCAAGCGGATGTTCTTCAAGGACGTAACCGTATCGGCTGGTTCACGCCTTTCATGCAACTGACGTCAGAGGGACTAGAGGTTGCAGCTATTCGTGTCGCCCGGGTGGGGAGTTGAAGTGAGGAAGATGTGGCGCAGTACCTTGTGTCGCACGTACAGCCAAGCGCTGTCTCGCATAAAATATATATAATATATATACACATATATGATACCATAACATTTACACTCTAGCTAATCCTTCCTTTTTATATATAAGTTTAGAGCACTGAGAAAAACTCGTGCTTAATTTAAGTCGCAGTTCTCTGTAATGTGCACAGAAAAAAATGACACAGTCAACTGTATAGGGCCTACATGTTTGTATATGGCCAAAAAACCGTCTAAAGTCGAATTAGTCAATTTGGTTACCTGACAGATTTAATAATCGTGAACTCCAGTTAAATATACAGTTTGTTTAAGCAAAAAAAAAACCTATGTTTGACGTTTTACATATTTTTCTGTCGACAAAAAATATGATGGATCAAAATACATACTTGTTCCTACATATGATTAACTGTAACATGCACTTTTTCTCTTTTGGGAGTGAATAATAAAATATTAACTATTTCAAACCCATGTTTGATTACATCGCACGCCTATGCATTTAAAAATATTCTGCGTCTAGATTTTTTATGCCTATTAATAGAGGCCAGAAAATTTCGCTGATTCAATGACCTACAGGCTAGAATCCATTGTACTACGCATATTCAAGCCCCATGTATTCGTTCATTGTCCGCTGTTTCACCGAGTAGCAGCTGATAGACAAATGGTCGGGGCTCGAGTATGCATAGGATAATGAATTCTAACATGCAGGTCACTGAATCCGCGAATTTTCCGGCCCCTACATAAAGAATCGCAAAGAAAAAAAAATCGCAATTTTTGGCCGCAAGAAAATATTCTTTAGGGAGTAGTGGAGAACCTGAAATAGATTTACATACTACGTGTAACTAACTTAGATTGATGTTGCTAAGCAGGCATCAGTCATGCGCGTTGAGTTTTTTTTTTTTTTTTTTTTTTTTTTTTTTTCGAATAATCTTGTAACGGTCGAACCTCTGCCAGCCGCTCGGCAGCCTGGGCAGGCGTGGACTATAGATTTTTTTTTTTACGTTCGAGGCACGGAAACGGGAATGGCTATATAAGTCGAATATAACACGTCCGTCAAACACCTCATCGCCTCTAAGCGCGAAGGACTGCACAGTGTTTTTTTCGTAGAAACCGTTTTTCAATGGGACTTCAAGAGATGATCATATTATTTTATTTGTGGAAAGTATGAGATCAAGTCCAATGTAGGTTTCTATGATTTAGTTTTTTGATTACGGTTGATATTTCCTCAGCTATAGCAACGTGAAAAAGTCGCTTTTAGCACTTTTGAGGAGCTTGAAATTCATGATTTTAACCAGCGGATGGCATTTATAAAATCATAGCGACACAGTTTGAAGTGTGCCTTATTTTCGTAGATAAACGCACTGGAAACATTTTTAATAATTATACATGAAAAAAATACTTTCCGTACCACGGTACAGCATGGCTTACGCGAACTCGCGCCGCCTACCTGCGCGCTAGAGGCTCGGAAATTACACAGTCATAAGGTCGACCTTGAAGCGCGCATCAAGTGCCGTGTCGCCTCAACGAGCCAAGCGCTGAACATACTTGCAAGGTTCCCCCGTGACCATATAATTTCATTGGTGGAAAGTCTGTTGCAAAGTTCAGAGCAAGTCGCAATCTGAGTTTCATATACACCTGGTTAATACATTTTGAAGTTATACGGCAGAGTCTGAAAATACCGTTTTTAGCCATGTCGGAGGGCTTGTAAACAGTGTTTTAATGAGCATAGTGTCTTAACAATGAGGTTCCGACCTTGTCTGAAGTGTGTTTTCTTTCAATACGTTGGCACAATGGGCACACGTGGAATTGTTTCGTTGATAAAAGCTGTTTTCGAACACACTGCAACGCATTTGAAGCGTGAGGTAGGCGGCCGCCTTAAAGAAGGCAATAATTAGAGATGATATTTTATCGCGGGAAAACTTGACTGTTTGCTGGATTTCAACGTCCGTTCAGTTTACCAGAAGATTACAGGCTTTAGCTTGTAGTTGGCGCTGTTGCCCTATTTGACTGAGCCAATAAGAATCCCGATATTGCAATATTTGATGCCTAATATTGGTCTGCAGACAACTACGTTGTGTCAGAAGTATATCACCGGACCATATATGTTGCTAGAAACTAAAATGTCGTCAAAGAAATGTTGGCACAAACTATTGTCGCTATATAACATCATCTCTAGCAGTAATTCTCGATTTCAATGACATGAAAGCTAGTCTCCCAAATCCTTGTATGCCTTAGAGACTTGGCCCATGGCTGCTGACATACATTCACGTTCGACCAGGTTAATGTCCTCTTTAAGGTTTTTTATTGTCTTAAATTTTTTCTTGAATCGTACAAACGTGAAGAAATTGGCCTTTTTTTGGCACAAGTTAGAATTCAAACAACTATGGATTCCTTTCAGTTTAGCCTTTGATTTACATGACTTATCCTGGAAGGAGCCCAGCCAATAATAGACTAAGAAACTAAATGCTAGCCAAATAGTGTCGTATCACAGTGTCAGCCATCAGCCAATGAGCAGCTGCTGTCTGCCTGACTACACAGATGTTCTTGGAGGTTAAGCGAACCAGCGAATTTTTCTTGTCTCTGCTGGTACGCTTAGTTCCGGTGTAAGTCTCATATCCTAAAATGAATTTGCATATATAGTTCTAGGGACTAAATAAACCAATTTTATTAGCAATGGGATCTCTTGCCAAATTGCCAGAGGGACGTGTTTCTGACCAACCGACGCAGTTTTTGGCGTGGTTGAAAAATTTTAATTTTCTCAGCGCTAAACAAAATATATAGAGATGATGATTTTATGCGGGAAAACATGACTATTCGCTGGGTTTCTGCGTACGTTCAGCGTATGACAAGATTGCGGGCTTTCGCTTGTGCGTGGAACTGTCACCCTTTTTGACCGAGCCAATAAGAATCTTGATATTGTAATATTTAGAGGCACGATTATTTCGCGTATCCTTCTGGTAGCAGCTTAGACTTCTCAGTCCTATACACACTCGCTACAGTCGATTATTCATTGGCTTATAGCCGTACACGCAGGTACCACGTGTGTTCGCAACGATTTATTTCCTTATTTATTACTGGTTTGCAGTCGTCAAATACGTATCAGAACAACTATCGGTCGATAACGGAAATGACATTGAAGTTCAACCTGACATAGAATCAATACGCGATGTACTCGTGCCTCTAGTAATATTTGATACCTGTTATTGGTCTGCAAATAGCTGCGTAGTACAAGAGGTACATGTTGCAAGAAACTGCAGTGTTTTCAAGGGTATGTTGGCACAAGAAGATTCTCGCGTTATACCGTCATCTGTAAAAAGTATATTCATTAATATTTCACATAAGAGTATAATAGTGCAGAAGTATACAATCTGAGAACATCCCTGTGTTTCCTGGGAAGGCCACTGGGGAGCAGTGAACCAGGAAGAGTTAAAACAGCTAGAAATCAGTGAAATTCACAGTGAACCAGCAGGAATGGCTAAGTGAAAGCGTGTTACGTACTTAGAAGTGCTCAACGTCTCGTAAACAGCAAGGTCTTTACAAACGGCATAAACTTTACAGAGTATCAAGAACAGGAAGGTAAAGACCATGACCAGCATTAATTAAGGAACCGTCCTAGCGTTAAGAGCCCGTGACAAAAAAAACGTGCTGAATTTTTCTTCATTTATTACTGATGCAAAATTGGGCACGATTAATTTGAAAAAATTTCGGCAGCGACTTATTTATCTAATTACCTTACCTTTCGTTACGAACAATGTACTGTGTTGGAAATATTAAAGCGTAGTAAATAAAAACAATAAGCTAATTTAAAATGTTAGATAATAATTATTTCTCAATAGATTATGAAGACTAAATACCTCTGGTACTAATTAAGTCTAATAACACACTGTTAAGCGTAAAGTATAATGTTTCTATATTTAAATAAATTTTCGATAATTCATAACACCCATAATTTATTGCACAAAACGGATAATTTTAACAGAAAAGGTGACGCAGACTTTTAAGGATGTTAAAGTACGATTACATCATAATTATATATTTATATGAAATAGTGTTAGTTTTGTAGAATATATACCTGTGAGTGCAGTTTCCTCTTACGAAACAATTTTAGTTGGCGTAGTTTTCTCATAATGGTGCGTCAAAGTCATAATTGGCATGTTCTTCTGCCATGCAAATAGTGAAACCCAATTGACTTACGTACGTGAAATAATTCACAGTGAAATAACAAACTATGGGCTACGTAATAAAACATTTGAAAAAATCCCGGGAACTGTTTTTTTTTTTTTTTTTTTTTGTATTTTAAAAAATTGTTAAATTTACAATTTTTTTTTTGTATTTTCGCGATTTTTTTTTAGATTCAAAATACAACGTTGAGGGTTTTTTTTTCAATGTTTTATTGCATAGTTCATGGTATGTAAGTTCACAGTGAATTATTTTGTTTAAGTAGGTCAGTAGGTTTTCACTATTTGCATGGCAGCGTAACAAGCAAAATTTGACTTGAACCCCCGTTATGAGAAAACTATGACAGCTGAAATTGTTTCGTAAGAGTAACACGTACTCACAAGTATCGTCTAGAAAACTAACAATATTTCATAAAATTATAAAATTATGATTTTATCGCACTTGAACGCCGTTAAGGGCTTGGGCTAGGTTTTTTTTTAATTTTTGGCGATGATTATTATTATTTTAAACATAAACGAGAGATGATATTGTAAACATCACTTTGTAACTTTGTTACAGCTGATTTATACGACACATTCTGATTTTATCGAGACAAAATATAGCAGGATTTTATTTAATCAGTTAATTAAAGGAATTAATTTTAATTGATAAATTAGCTAAAATATCTTTACCATTTTATCGAAAAATTACGGTACGTAGTACAGTAAATTTGTAACAAAGTTACAGAGTATTTTTTCGATATCGATTCTCATCTGCGTTAAAAAAAAATAATTATCTTTTAAACCCGCGAAACTCGTGCCCGAAACACTGCTATTCTTTTTTCGACGGAGCTATTTAACGCGCATTGTACTTGTTTGTCCACGAAAAGAACACACTCTTCAAACTTTCTCGCTATTGTTTTAAAATTTTGGAACGTTTATTAGAAACATCGTTTCCGGACCCCTCAAAATTGCCAAAAATAGGTTTTACAGACTGCCAGATCTGGAAAAATAGCAACTTTATTCGAAAAAGACAACTATAGAAACAAACGTTAGACTTTGAATTATGCTGCCCAGTTGAGTGGCTTGCGCGGAGAGGCGATAATACATTACACGCGTCGGTCAACGCACCCTTACCGTTCCTGCAACACACACACAACCACAGTCTACCTAGGGATGACCCTTAAGAGGGCTGGTAAATGGTGTGCAGCCACTCGGCAGATAGGAGTTTAGTAGATAACGTCTCTAAGTGAGTGAGCTATGTCGGCTTAGGAATAGCTTTCAAATAATGTTACTCGAGTGTTTTCCATTTCAGGTCTGAAAAGTTTTGGCAATCTTGTCTACAGTCAGAAAATAACTCGGATTTTGCATTTTTGTACCTATTATTTATATGTTTCTAGACGCTGCAAACTAGCTGAAACGGCTTTGGCAGAAGGTAATATATATATATAATAAAACCACACGAAAAAATATTTAGCCGCAGCTACAAAATATTATGTTAGTATTGACCCTTCCAAATAATTTTTGTGCTCGACGCACAGCAATTTTGCTGTCGCCAAAAATAATTTGGTAGGGAATACTCGTTACAAGATGTTTCCTTCTGTCCAACATAATTATTCAAACATGAACAGTGAAGCATTCTTCCGACTTTGCGTCATACTTTCCAGAAATATAATATATTACTTCAACACTTATTTTGACGCACGCGCCAGTATCGCCTGTATTGCTAACCTTTTTAAATCTCGCAGAAATAAAACGTGTGTCTCGCGGATGTTTTAAAGGGAATGGTTTTGTTGAACAGTTAAACGCACTCGACATCAATCCACGTGTTATCTTAGCGGGTCTCTGGTGGTATCGGCACTATAAAGCTGGAGCGTTTTATTACCTACTCCCTGATAGCAGTCCGCCCTCCAGAAGGGGAGTTGGTAACGATCATTAAGGTTAATTTACCCTGAAAGCTGTCGCTTTGATGGCCCTTTGCGGGGAGAAGGGATGCATTAAGCGATGCTGGTGAAAGGATCGCCTCTCTCCGGTGAAATACTAGCGTACCACGTGACGTTTGTTTTATCGTTCTGCCGTGCGAATAAAAAAGTAAATTGAGTTCATCGTGTTCACGTGTACTCTTATCTGTCCACCTAAAAACACACTTAAAAAAAATGCTTTCATTGATTGCAATTGTAGCCTACTTCGTGTATATCTACTTAAAACTCCAGCAAGTGTGCAATTTTTTTTAGAATCCTCAGTAACATGTTTTACACATAAACCGAACGTATTCTTGTATAGTAAATCACTTCGTAAATCCACATATTTACATTTCGGTAATTTTGCTGTGTTTATCAAGAAAACAAATGTCCTAACACAGTCAAAGTAAGTAGGCTGTATAACAAATACGTAGCTAAAATAATTAATGGCAAAAGCCTTTGAACGGCGCTGCCAGACAGCGCGTTAGAAACTCAGAAAGGACCGAGCTATAAGGGCGACATTGAAACGCGCATCAAATGCCGCATCGCCACAACGAGCTTAGCAGTGAACTCCGTGCATTATTTCCGCCGACCCTTTTTTACTATGGGACTTTAAACTGTGACCACATAATTTTATTGGTGGAAGGTCTGAAGCAAAGTTTAGTGCACGTTTTTATCTGAGTTTCACGTACATACGGTTAGTACATTTTGAAGTACGGCAGTTTGAAAAAGCCGTTTCAAGCTATGTTTGACGACTTCGAAATAGTGTTTTTAATGAGCTCAATATCTTAACAATGACAATATGTTCTTATCCGAAGTATGTTTTCTTTTTGTGCATTGCAACAATGGCTGCTTATGGTATAGGTTCTAAGAAAAAGGGTTTATGAACTCACTGCAACGATTTGAAACATATTGAATGTGGCGCCCTTAAGATAGAAGCAAAGTGACTGCCTGCGAAGCGCTGCGATAGAAGCAAAGTGACTGCCTGCGAAGCGCTGCGATAGAAGCAAAGTGACTGCCTGCGAAGCGCTGCGATAGAAGCAAAGTGACTGCCTGCGAAGCGCTGCGATAGAAGCAAAGTGACTGCCTGCGAAGCGCTGCATCTTACTGTATATAGGTCGTTCACCATAAAGTGAACACTGCATTAAAGTTTTCTTTCAGCCATTTTGCAGCCATCTTTAACTATTTTAAAAATCAAAACTTCCATGTAATTAAAAACCCATACAAACGTTTCAACACACTCAAATGTTAATATGTATTGGCCCAATAAAACTTATTTTTAATTAATTACAAGTTCTGCTGAGTGCTCCGTTTACAGCGAACCGCCTATAATATCCACTTCCCGTTAAGAACCTTTATCGAAACTACAAATATCGTCAAATCGTACAATTAAAATTGTACATGACACAGAAATGTTTATAATTTGTATCACTGCAAATAATCTTTGAATTAAATTTTTAACATATTACAAAATGTTCGTTGATACGTTACACCTGATAAAAATAAAATGACTATTTCATTTATGTATTCTTTATGAACGACACTTTCGCGAGAGAACTTTCTTTAAATGCATCCACAATTTCATGCTTGTACACAAGAAAATATTAGTAATATCGTCCAAAATAATTTCAGAACTAATTACGTAAACATCCGTTTAAAAACAAAATATTTATGGCGGAAACATATGTATGAAAAATAAATATTAAAATTATCGTATATTTACTAGCTGATAATTTAGCCAGACGACATGAAATACTTGCATTAAGGAAATGGGCTGAGGAGTGCGTGTAGCCTGTCTATTAGCACTTACCTTCAAGATTATATTACCAATTGCTAAAATGGCGATTTAGTAATGGCAAGTTCTGATCAGATATTAGATAAACATACAGAAGGAGCATAACGTATTTTTTATGGTGAGGGGGTATGAGGTCTCAAAACGGACGGCGTAGGAGATCATCCGCCTTTGAAAAATGTTGTTTGTTGCCATAGCAACGTTTACGAAGCGGCTGCTAGTTGACCAACCATAGCCGCATTTCTCAATACACTTTCAGGAACATCAGATTACACTCAGCCATATTGCTAACTGAATGAGCAAAATTGGCTTGACCTCAGTATAGGCTGCTAATGCTCCAGCTGTATTTTCTCTCATCTCTGGTTCTGATTAAAGTTATGTCCTCTTTCAGGTCACGTGTACGCTATGAAACGGCAGATGATATGTTCCTGTCATATTTTTCTTATCTAGGAAATAAAACTAAGCACTGACACAATTTCTCTCACAAAACACATTGTTAATTTGAAATATTCTCAACCTTTGTATCTTCGGATTTTGTATTAACCGAAAAAGACAACACAACTGCGGTTAAGCCTTAAATTTGTTAACATAAATTTTACTTTTTTGTGTGGGTAGGGTGGGCATTGCTTTCACAGTACTACGTCTTGGGTTTGAGTTCCACGTAAGCCACATATACAATACAGGGCGTCAAAAAATTCAATGCTCAAATTAATACATGCATTCATCAAGTTCCTTGTGATCGCCAAAGTCTGATAACGTGAACTGAGAAAACTTACCCTACTCCGACTCGTGAGCTTTTTGAAGTAAACGTCTAATTTTACCTGCGTCGTAAACATTGAACGATATTGTGTGGAAGAACAAAGTTTAGCGATCACAAGTATTAAGCGCACGGTTTATAGCAATTTTCGTCATATTTAATGTTTATATTTGTACCACATATTTTTTTCTTCTCTTAGACATACATTGTGACTAAATTTTGCGCTTTTATGAAATTTTTTTATCTCTCATAGTTTTTGCGTACAGGCTAGTAAATGTCAAAATTTGTATGTTATTGTTTAATGTACGACACCAAAACCAACTGACGTGCCAAAGTGATAAAATTAACAGTGACTAACAATGTTGCAGGCTTTAAGTCGGCGTGTACATAAAAAATAAAATAAAAAATATACATTTTAAATTTTGTAGCGTTTTAAAATTTTTTTATTTCAAATTTCAGTATTTTATTTAAGTAAATTTTTTGTTTTGTTTTTATATACGCCATCTTGTATCCTGCGACACTCTTGTTCACTGTTTTTTTTTTTCAGTTTGGCATGTCATTTGATTTCAGTGTCGTACATAAAACGGTAACGTGCAGCTGACACAGCAAGTGTGTGACGTACATCTTGAACTGACAAACAACTCTCTCCCCGCCTATTTTATTTCCTCTCGCCCCTTCTGTACTTCCCCTTCCCCCAGTTTCCCTAGGCGTACATTTACTTCTCCCTCCTCATGTACAACGTCTTCTGGAAGCTTCCATGAGACCTGTCGAACTTACGTAATGTGCCACCCTTGACTTTCACAGGCCGAGGTAAGGTTAAGGTTACGGGTCAGTATTTATACTGTTTTAGTAAGTTTTATTTTTTAAACTCTGAAGGAGAGCAGATATAGAAAAACCGTTACGCAGTAATGTTGGAAATAATGTAGCCTAATTTTTCTAAAACATAAGTTCGTATAATTTTGGCTAATTATCGACTTAAAAAAATTTAAATAAATCGAAATCAGACGAAATTATAGAAACTTATGATTTTAAAAAATTTGGGTACATTAAACATACAATTTCGAACATTTGTATGAAACGGTTTTGCGATATCGCACCGTTTCAGGATTTCAAAATTAAACTCCCAAAAACAGTACAAATAAGAACCTGTCACATTAATTATAGAGCAGGTTGGATTTAAAGTTTGGCACAAGGACAATTTCTGCCGCTTAAGCGCTGGTATCAGTAATCGTTTTAAACTGACCAATCACGGAGCTTTCCTGAATTTAAGTTACATGAAGTTGGTAATCTAAAAGCAAAAATTCGTTGGCGTCTTCACTTTAAAGTTAAATTAAGGTTGTTCACGTGGCAAAAATTCGAAATTTTATATTTGCTTGGCATATTGTTAGTTTTATAGACATTACTTGAGACTACATTTTACACTCGTAGTAATTTTTTAGCTCTCATAGTTTTCCCATGGCGGCACGTCAAAGTCAGGATTTGCAAGTTACAGGAACATAGGTTTAACAAAAACAAAGTGACTTGCTCGAATGAAATAATTTATACTGAAATTTGATATTATGAGCACTGAGCTAAAAAATTTAAAAACACACAACAAAATAATTATGTCTTTTTTTAAAAATGCCGTAAATAAGGCAAATTTTCATAATTTTTTTTGAATTTATTAAAAAGTACGAAGTGCGTTTTAAATTTTTTATCATATAGCCCATATTATCTAATTTCAGTGTAAATTATTTCATTTGAGTAAGTAACTTGGTATTTGTTAAACCTATGTTCCTGTAACTTGCAAATTCTGACTTTGACATGCTGCTGTGGGAAAACTATGAGAGCTAAAAAATGACTACAAGTGTAAAATGTAGTCACAAGTAATGTCTATAAAACTAACACAATGCCAAGCAAATATAAAATTATGAATTTTTGCCACGTGAACAACCTTAAACGACTTGTCTCTTTGCCAATGCATAGTTGAATTTAACTTTACTAAGGTCTTGTACTTTATAAGAACCGCTAGCGATAGTAGCGCGACTAGCGGCCAAACTGTTCCCTGCGCCAAACTCTCCAGTAAGATAAAACACAACTTGAAGTAGAGTAACCTTTGCCGCGGGCTCACTAGATATAGAACTACTTCACTTAAACATGTTCAGATTTATGACGTGGCTACAAGAGCTCCGAAAGAGTTCAGATAGGATTCTCTTCTCGTTCCAAGTAAACTAGTTTCATTGTGTATAGAGACATGAACTTTTCGCGAAAAGAAATTTGCCTCACTTTGTGTCAGTGACTTGTGTGCACGTGTGCAGACTTGCTTCACGGTCAGAGATTGGATGTTTTGACATTCGTGTGTCGTGGGGTTTTACACGCAAATCACAGACGTGTGGTGTTACAGCAACCTTATTGTGATTGGTACAGTCAAATGAGAAACGTCACAGTTCAAAGGCACGCTGCCAATATCTATGAAGCAGAACTGCAGACGTGCACATAAGGCACTGGAACAAAGTGGGGCAAAATTCTTTTCGCGAAAAGTTCATGTCTCTAAAGTTTATAACGACATACTTTCTCTGCTGCTATGCTATTGGCTACTTCAAATGACTAGCAGTGAAACTAAAATGGCTGCTTTTTGGTGCGACATTTTGTACTTGTTTAATTAAATAAACTTTTACGAATAAAAAGTTTGTAATTTGTTTTTCCACGCACAACAGCATTACGGGCAATAATATGATAATTAAAAAACCACGAATGTTGAATGTAGATGTGACAGTAATTAAAATATGGTACATTTCAGGTTCCAAGTTTGTCGAGGTTAGAGAGTTCATTTCTTTTATTCTGTTTAGGCGTGATGGGATCAAACATTGCTATAGAATGTGTTCATTTGTAATACCTCTAGCATGACAGCGACCTTATTCATCTCGACGCGGCCCTCATTCGTATAGAGTATTTCAAACTGTATTCTCAACGCCCTAGAAACTGTGAGGATATAAGTATTTTTATGCCCAAAAACACTCGAAAACACCTACTCATAAATATTTTTAAAGTTTTTATTCTTGTAACAATAGTCACTAGAGAGTATGTTATATCGCAAAAATGATTTGTGCCAACATACCCTTGAAAACACTGTAGTTTCTTGCAATATATATAATTGGGTGATATACTTCTGACACAACATAACTGTCTGCAGACCAATAAACAGGCATATAATATTACAATATCGGGATTGTTATTGGCTCAGTCAAATAGGGTAACAGCTCCAAGCACAAGCTAAAGCCAGTAATATTCTGGTAAGCTGAACGTGTGTTGTTGAGCCATCATCTCCAATAGAATATAGTTTTTGTTGGAAAATGAATGTGTAACTGAGTGCCCAAGTTCCTATCCTTAGTAACGCCAGAACTCCGGGATAGGCAGTGGGATGCACAAACTCTATGGAGTGCTAAAGGTGCCGCTGCTGATAGGCGTATGCTATGCGTAGAGACACTGGTAAATCGCGGGAAAAGTTGATTGTTTGCTAGGCTCCAACATGCTATATGTATAACACTGAATGTTTTGCACCTTTATGGATATCGTTTATATGTAGCACTGTGTCCCTCTTCAACACACACCTATTAGAACTGAACAGTTTTAACACAGAACGTGTGTGATTTGCCAAAAAATTGTTCACACGTGTCACGAACGAAATACTACAGTTTATTGGAGACTATGTTAAATATTTTCGCGATTTTCCAGTGTCTCTAGCTATGCGGTGTTACCTCTACACGCAAGCCACTCAACTGTCGCGAAGTACTTTACTGTGTTTCTTTTTCAACGTGGGATTTTAATCGATGAAGTATATTTTATAGTTCAACACATATTTGAAGGGCATGGGGAGGCACAATGATAACCCACTATGTACCTCAAGTGAGTTATGCACGTGTAAATATGGAATATATGTTGACAAAGAAATTTAACTAAAAGTATCAGTATTTATAACTTAAGTTTTTAGTTACTGTAATATACAACCAATGAAAGATAAGTAGGGACTCCTGATTTTCGCGAAAAGAATTTAGCCCCACTTTGTTCCAGTGCCTTACGTACACTCTGCAGTTGTGCTTCGTGGTTATTGGCAACGTGTCTTTGTGAAGTGATGTCTCTCATTTGACTTTGCCAACCACAGTAACGGTACTACAACTTCACAAGTCTGTGATTTGGCCAGTTAAACCCCAAGACACGCCAGAGCTAAGCCGTCCAATCATTGATTATGAAGCAGAGCTGCAGATGTGCACGTGAGTCTCTGAAACAAAGTGGGGCAAAATTCTTTTCGCGAAAATTAGGCGTCCCTAAAGATAAGTCACTACACAACAATAAATCGACATTTCCCTTGGCATTTATTCGGTTTCATTTTTTTTTTTTTCGTGCAACCTCGGAGGGACTTTAACCACTATAAGCCCTTCTCGATTTGACCTTGGACTAATTTGCTCAGTCTTACCATCGACTCCCTTAGGTTCTCGTTGAAATTTATTGTGTAGTATTTCCAAACGTTAAATAATAACGCCTGTCGCTATGCAACCTGTGTAACGTACGCTAGGCGGTTTGTCTACTGCACCGGGGCAGTACTCTGCGCATTTGTACAGTTGGCATTTAGGTCGTGTTAGTTGTGTCAATTATCGCACATTCCCCAGGTAACAACTGGAAAATAATGTCAATAATAATGACATACCATTAACAAAAAATGCAAACAGAAGATTATAAATTACAGAAGTTTATTATATTTACTTGTCTCAAAACAGCTATTGGTATGGTATTAATGTCCACAGATCGCGTTACATAGATGGTTGAAGAGGAGACCCGGAATGTCGATGAGCATATGGCGATGTCGTAGATAGGACTGTCGGATTATACTCAACATGCTTGCTGTGTTCTTAATTTAATTAATTAATTTAATTATATATGGTGTAACGTAGCACAGCTACGCTCAGAATGTCATTAGATAATAGCACCTACTAAACTAAACACAGACTCCGAACCATTTGATTACCTGAATAAGTGTCTTTTAAAGTCAACTGAACCACCGAACTCTTCTTCACCACAAGAAAGATGGGAGGGGGTTCACGGTGATCCAGTGGTTAGACCACTCGCCTCCCACCAAGGTGACCCGGGTTCGATTTCCGGCGAGCTCGGGCCCCGGATTTTCGCATGGGAATCGTGTCGGACGATGCCGTTGGTCGGCAGGTTTTCTCGGGGATCTCCCGATTCTCTTGCCGTTTCGTTCCGGCGCTGCTCCATACTCACCTCATGTCACCCCTCACCAGCGCTAAAGACCTAAGAGCTGACAAAAATCTCCCACTCACTCACCACAAGAGCGACATGCAGAAACGATGGACGCAGCGAACCCTCGAATTAAGTTGCAAACGTACGTCATTCACGCTGAAAGTTTCTGTAATCGTTTCTTACGAGTTTTGTTCACGAGACACTTTTGATCACAAAATAAAATAAAATAAATGAACTTCATTCGTAACCCACCAAACATGTAGGTGAGAGCCTGACACTTTTTATCTATACTGCCAGTTGTACACCGACATCCCATACCAGTGGCTGTTTTAAGACCAGTAACTATAATGAAGCTCTGTCACTCACAATGCTGCGTTCGTATTTTTATTAATGATATGTAATTCTTTTGTTTATATAACTCTCCAGTTGTTACTCGGTGACATTGTGTTAACTAACGCAATCTTACACGATCTAAAGGCCGAATGAACGAATGTTCAGAACGCTGCGTTAGTGCAGCACACAAGTTGATTAGCGTAGTTTACACAGGTTGCATAGCGACAGGCGTTATTATTTAACGTTTGATAATACTGCAAAACAGTTTTCAATGAGAACCAATGTTCTGTAAGTGTCACACAAAAGCGGCCATTTTTGTTTGTGTTAACACTTAATTTTTTAATCTATCATAAACTGTTTATTAAAATGCATGGGTACCACTTTCCGCACAATTAAAATGATGCCTCTACCGATTCTATTAATTATAGGCCTAAATGTATGATTCTACATTTACGTACACAATAGCATTCCCAAGTCTCTTACTTTAGGGCGAATACCTTCCTTAATAATACCTTTAGGCCATAAGTCTCTAAATGTTTTGTCATATTTGGTCGTAAGGTGTCACCTCCTAAAATGTGTCTGTAGCCCTTAAGTGCCATGGTGAGGTCATGACCACTAACAAAAATGAATTTAGCGCAAAATAATATTAGTGTAAGGAAATACTCAAGTATTGTTTTAAAAAATGTCACATTACGTGTATTACTTAATTTTTTAAAAGTATTTCGGTTATTATAATAACACAATAATAAATTATATGCCCCACCATGGTACACGGTAACAAATGTCCAATACGGCACTTGGTGTGTGTATGTGTATATATACACACACATACATATACGGGATAATTTCACTCAATGGGGACACACTGCAGAGACGATCCCCAAGAAAGATCATGAACATATGGCCAGCAAGCAACTAAACTGACACAAAACGTTCCTATCTGCACCCTAAGATATAACTATCGCTATAAATCCCCGTCAGACGTTACAAGAACTAATGAAGTTGGACCTACCGGGATAAACGATTGCCAAATTTCAGTTTAACGTCGAAGAGAAACCCTGTAGCTAAAGAAAATCCGCAGATTTTTCGAAAACTTGTCAATTTTTACAAATAATACACCGAACACCGTTGCCTTCCTGTGGCCTAACATTCCTGCAATTTTTATTATTTGGTTTTTACACTCCGTTGCCTTTCACTTTCGCCAAAGGAGAAATAATTCAGCTTAGTGGCTGCATGTACGTCGACTCGTGTTTGCTTTTTGCCTTGTGTTCCGTTTCGCTTTCGACCGCTCACTGCCAGCCGAATATCACTCGAGCTAACGAGCTGTCAGCACTATAGACGCATAACCGCAGCTGACTACGTACATCGATTATTTGGGTTCCCTGTTTCCAGTGAAGCGCTGGAGAAAGTTCAGTTATCGGACCACCTCATTGCTTTCTGCGTTCTTGGCTAAGTGCGTCACGAGTTTAAGGCCTCGCTCTTTAGTTTCGCAGTGGTTTCGAAAATATATATTTTTTTTTTAACGCAAAAGTAATAAATGTTTCAAAAATTCATTCTTACAGTTTTAACCCTACATATCATCGTTTTTATCTGAATTTTTCTGTTGCAATACACCAAACAGATTTTTAGATTTTTGCCCCTGAAATACCACATATTTTGTTGTTAAAATGAGCCAAAATTAAGCAAAATATTTTTTTGCTAGCAAACGGTACATTATTTAAAAAAAAAAACTTGCTGGAAAAATTGTGCATCGTGTGGCTGTACACAGTCTCAAATTATTTCAAAGTATTTGTTTGAAATAAATTAAAGATCATGGCTTTAATAAGACAACTTCTAACCACAGCTTCGTCTGTTCCAATGAAGATTAAATTTCTGGTGTTTGGGTAAAGTAGCTCTACTCGAAGAAAGACAAATTTGCGAGAATTATAAATGTTGCTTTCTGCGTGTGGGTAAAATGATATAATTTTAAATATTAAATGTTTTTTTTTACCTTAGAGTTTTAGAGTATCGATAGCTGAGCATGGTAGCGCAGTGATAAAACTTCGGCTCGCATTCAGGAGGTCATGAGATCGATTTAGGTCTCCAACCATACTGATTTCGGTTTCTCAGGGTTTTCCTAAACTATTCCAGACTAATGCTGGGATGGTCCTATACGAGACCCATGTTAATAAAAAACTCCTGATAAATAAATGAAATTAATATAGCTTTCGAATTGCAAACAAGTTTGAAGGCTATTGTTTAAACTAATGTTGGTGTGTATAATTGACATTCATTAAAACGACTATCATAAAAAACTCTTAAAATATTGATATTCTTAATAAATAATACCTATGAAACAGAATAAAATACAGCAGTCATATTCAATACCGCATATTGCACAGAAAATTCAAATTTATAATGTGCCACATACACACGGCATAAAATACTGCTACTAAATTTTCAGTAAATTGGCAAAATTTTAATGTCTAATTCAGCAATTTTTTAACATGCAAAAGAAAGTCAATGCGGCTTTTTATACACATCTTGACCCTTGGAACTGATATTCAATGTGAATTATTTTATTTCTGTAAATCGGCTGGTTTTCCTTTCTTATATAAACCAGTGTAATGCAAATTTGGACTTTAAAATGCCGTTTTAAAAATCTATAAAATCAAGTAAATTTTCACTACAGTAAAAAACTAGTCGCAGTGTATGTCTACAAAAATAATCTATATCTCCTATAAATATTTTTAAAAAAATATTAAAACAATTATCCATGATTGCATGATATTAAGTAACTTCTTAGACGTGTAGTTTTTTTTATTTTTATGAAAAATAATAAAAATAATAACGTATTTATGTGACGAAGTTAAGGCCGTATAGCCTTGGCCTTGCCTACCACGTAACGACATTTTACATGTTATGTTCATGCGCGGCCTAGCGGAATGAACTGAACCACTGTTGGTGACCCTGACAGCGGGGTACATGTGACATGACGACAGCTGGTCGTGAAGGTGAGCGAAAGTCTGGAGGAGGCAGAGAAGTAACGCCCTTCAGACGTAACGTTGCTTGCAAACTTGTCACGTGACTAGATCTTCTGCACGAGGGACTCCGGCACACTCACTACCGACATTCAAGATCAGTGTTTTTCATCTCACTTCACGTTTACGTGAAAATACTTACAACCCTGACATCTTTATCGTAAACTTACGTGTAGGTTTTTTGAAGTGCTTTCCTTGAAAATAAAATAAAATGGCTGTCAAAGACAACGCATTAAATAAAATATTTGGTAGCCTTACATTTATATGTGTGTTTTTCATTGCTGTAATGCCGGACTTCGTTTCCACTGGATAAACAGTTAAAATAAATAAATGAAGTAAAATATATTTAATTGTCAATAAAAGATTTTACTGTGCAGTATCCCCACACAGATAAGACGGTTTGGCAAGACCAACGGATTTTTTGTGGTCAACGAGTGTACAAAACTTAAAACAAACAAATATTTTGTTGTTTGGCAAACTTTTACTGAGCAAAACGGCTTAGCCAATTTAAACTTATTTGTTGCCAGATCAATATAACCAATTTTGGCGTGTTTCGTAATTTTTATTGCCAGAAAAAAAATTTGTCTGATAAAGAACATATTTTTGTTTCGCCAAAAATACGCAGTTTTGAAGATCTGGTACTATTAATATTGTTGTTATTATTATTTTAATGATATTTATTTTCCCTTTTATATCGATTTGTATTTTTCCGTCATTTGTTCATTTAAACGTTGTAGTGTAAATAACACACACAGAGCATAAATTTCACATTATTCACAAAAGTGAACTCTCTAAGCTAATATAAGACATAACTATTGTAATTATTCTTAGTGAGACAGTAATAAAAAATTTAGGCGTCTTTACAGTCGGCAATAAAATGTTACTCTCCGCGCAGTTGTTTCTCCTGTGTATTTCCAGCTAAAAAATCTGCGAGTATTTAACACATTCACCGCATTGCTGAAAATGACTGTTTTTCCCCACGATTTATTTGTTGCTTGACAAAGTGTTCCCGAGACACATTTGGCAGTTTTCTATGCTGTCCGAGGGAATTCTCACCCGATCTTCCAAAGCTTCTCGAGTCACACATTTTGCAGAATTAGGGGTTGGAGATAATGTTTTAAGCCCGGTTCACACTATTCATAATTCAGTACAGAATTCCCTACCAAATTTTGTGCAAGTAGCACTGCGACAATGTGTACCGTTACTACGCTGGTTACATACAGAATTCCGTACTTAATTTCGCAGATAGAGCCCGTCCTGTGTTTCACGCACAATCGCAATGCACAGTTTCAGGGACGGCGCATGCAGAGTACGTAAGCAGTGTTGCTAATGTGATTTGAAAAGAAAAAAAAATTCTTGTTTCCTGCTAAACAATGGCTGCCGGAGTTATCAGAACCTAAATAACACAAGATAGTGTAACTTATTTGGGAGTCACTTGAGTGTCTTATTTTGTCAAATAGTTTTCGGGAATTCTACAGTTGTAGGCTACTTTATGGATTATAGCAACCAACACCACAAACATATTTTCTTCTTCATATACTGAAAGTTGTTAGTAAACAGTGATAGTGTATACGCAACATAGAAGTCTTGCTACATAATTCTGGTATAAAATCGCTACAGTAAATCAGGGTTACTTTGATCTAGTGGGGTAACTTTGCCCCACCAGAAATTTTGGTCTTTGTGTCGTTTTGCAAAGAAAGTTTTAAAGGTTAACTATTTGTTCAAAAGAAATTATTTCAAATACTAGGTTCCAATTATATACTTATTTACCACAAGACCCCAAAATTAATATTTTCAGTGGTCAAAGTAACCCCGAAAATGGACAGAGTAACCCCGATTTACGGTATAGATGTTTATGAACAGAAATATGTAAGTAATTGAGTAGAAAATTAACGATAGTGTGCACCGGGCTTAAGGTTACAAAAAATATCTGTTCCATGCGCGAGAACATTGTATTTCTCACCCTTTCTTACAGCATTGTTCCGACTTCACTAACCATGTCATCTTTGTATAACTTTATCAATGGAAGTGTATTGGCAAACTGAAGTATGTTGTTGGATGTCCGTCATTGGTAGCGAATGTTGCTAAGCTTAAGAAAATCCACAGTTACATAAAATGGCTAAGCACAAGAAAATGAAAACAAGAATACGAAGAAACAAACCAATGAAGCAAAGAATTGCTATAATCATCAAACATACAAATAATTCCGAAATAGGAATATAGTCGGCATATAAAGAAAACCATAGAATGAAAAAGCAAAAATAAAACTAGACGAGGGCCAAACAAGGCGCATGAAAAGTGTGGTAATGATGTACGAAGACAAGAATGACAACAAGAATGAAAACAGCGATATAAATGTTTGTAGGCAAGACAACACAACAAATATGACATAAACGATAACAGCAGGTTCCATTTGTTGAAAATACATCGAATGTTACGGTAACTGGTATGTTCCCATCTTCAGGCACTAATTGAGGAACTCTATTAGACTGACTGACAAGCCATGCAGGAGGCTCTCCACATCTCTAGATAGGAAATATCCGCGCTCTAGGGGCACACTGCAACGAGGAAGCAATTACATTGGTCTGAAAAGCCCCGGTTCCTTGTGTTGCACTGTGGTTCACTTATTATTTGGGCGTATTTGAAAACCCTGCTAAAGTATTATTTTAATTCCCCGTGTAACCTTCCGCACCGTCTATAAATTAACTCTGCATTTAAGGTGACCGCCTACCTCACGCTGCAAATGTGTTGCAGTATGTTCGTTAACAGGTTTTTTTTCCTACGAAACAATTCCACGTGTATCCATTGTGCCAACGTACGAAAAGAAAACACACTTCAGACTAGGCCAAAACTTCATTGTTAAGACACTATGCTCATTAAAAGCACAGTTTCTAAGCCCTCCAACATGGCTGAAAAACGGCCTTTCCAGACTTCCGTACTTCAAAAAGCACTAACTGGATGTTTAGATTGTGACTTGCACTTAACTTAGCACGGGCTTCGTAGCAGTAAAATTATATGGTCACCGCTTAATGTCCCATAGCAGAAACGGTTCGGCGGGAAGCTTGCACGCTAGTTCAGCGCTTGGCTCGTTGAGGCGATGCGGCATTTGATGCGCATTTCAAGTTCGCCCTTTATGCCTTCGTCATTTCTGAGCCTCTAACGCGCAGGTAGGCGGCGCCCTTAAAGTTGCCGTTTGGGTGGACCTAATTTGCGCGTTCCTGGTCGAAAAGGGCGGCCTCACCTTGGCCTCTAGGCGCAAGTCTCTGAACTAGCGTGCAGTCTCCTCGCTGACAATTCTTCTCTGTACTATGAGTAGGGTCTGGAAAATTTCGTGAATTCAATGTAGGCTAGAATCCATTGTACTATGCATACTCAAGCCCCGTCTATTCGTCCATTGTCTGTTGTTCCACTGAGTAGCAGCTAGTTGACAAATAATCGTGAATTGAGTATGCATAGTGCAATGGAGTCTATCAGCCTGCAGAATTCGCGAAATTTTCCAGTCCCTAACTATGAGACATTCAGTTGTGACCCTATAATTTTATAACGTTTTACTAAAAAAAAAAAAAAAAAAAACATATTGTACGCTCTTATATCATTTACAAAATTATGCGGCAAGAGTTACATACCTAAAAAAAAAACCGTAAAAACACCAATTTTCGGCCGATGGAAAATATGCTTTAATTACTAGTTGTGAACTTGAATAAGGTATACACGTGTGTAACGCTCTTTGAGTGCTATTCCTAAGCAGACATCACTCACGTGCAACGAGAAGTTTTCGAATAATTTGCTAACGACCTTAAAACCTTAATATCATGGCAACTATCAAAATGTCCGCCAAGAGACGCGAACATTAAATAAAATAGTAACTAAGTTCCCCAATGTAGTTCTTATTGTAATGAAATTAATTAAATGTACTGTACAAAAATGGTAATTGATTTTGGCAGCTAAAACTTAAACACTAAGCTTTAAACAGTAAGGATAAACAAGATCAAATGCGTTTTTGAAATTAGTTACTGACAAGTGTACCTAAAGAAGTTACATAACTAATAATTAGTTCCGTAGATTTTTAGTACTGTATTTCTATGTTGTGTATCAAATTGTATGATAATTAGGTAAGAAACAATAGGAGATTAAGTATGAATAAAATGTAAAGGAATTATAGAAAGTTTAAATTTATCTTTTAGTACATTATATAAAAGTCTAAAATCCAAGTCAGAGAAATACTTTGCTTTAACTTAGTTTAAAATATTTGTTACTTCATCTACGCAGCGTGACGCTATTTCCTGGAAATTAATTTTGTGGTATGCTTTTTACTCTATTTTAAATTTTCCGAAGTCAGAATAATCCAAATTCGAAAAAATAGTGTTAAAGTAAGTCACTCCACGTGTCCAAAATCAGCCCCGTTACCGGTGTTCCTAAGCAGGCGTCACTCACGTATGTTGAGTGTGAGCTAAGTGGGCTTTACGTCTCGTCAACAGAGAGGTCATTATAGACGGTGATACAACTTGGTACAATGACAGGAGCTGGGAGAGGAGTCGACCATGGTCTTTGTTAAGTAACCATTCCGGCATTCGCCTGAAGCGACTTCGGGAAGCTGTGGAAAATCGAAATCATGATGGCCGGAGCCGGGTATCGAACCCGGGTCTTCCTGAGGGCGAGTCCAACGTGTAACCGTTGCTTCACCTCCATTGGTTCTCGCACGTAGAGCAGTTTTCTGATATCTATACGTCTACAGTATCAACAGAAGCTATACACACTACACACCGCTTGTGCATAGACGCCATGTAGCACGTTGTGTGCGGTTTTGAACAAATATATTTTCCTCACAACATACTGCGTCATTAGCGAGGAGTCACCCTTAATACTTTAACAGCCTCAAATTCCTACCACCTTACACATTCACTGCATTTCTTATTTTTACTCTTAATTTCGACTAAGAAAAAGGCGAGTCTGCCATCACTTATCAAATACAATTAATTCTGTGAATATTAACACTCATGAGAATGTTTTCTAAACGTTGATTGATCAATTAATGTTGTTTCAGTACTGTACATAAATTTCCTTAAAATACCTTCAGATCAAATTGTACTAAGCATGTAATATAAGTGCATTGTTGTAACTTCATCTGTAAATATTTAACAATCGTGCGAATATTTTACAAACATTTATTTATTAATATTTGTTGCATGCGCAACGTTGAATGATTTACTTACAATAACTTCGTATGAAATTTTGATAAGTATTGAATATAAGTGCACCGTTATTGTCTTTCTGTTGGACTAACCGTCGGATTTCTTAATACTGCATCAGTAGGGCCTATAATATTATTTGGTTGACAGTTCGAATAGTGTATATATAATTTAATTTAACTTGTGAAACTGGGGAAAATTTATTTATATACATTTAATTTCGGATATATACATATAATTTGACTTGTGACACTGGCGAAAATTTATTTAAATAAATGTAATTACGGCAACCCTTTCTTACCAACTTAATGGAAGTACATTTTACATTACTACTGAAAATCATACATTTTACACTACTACTGAAAATAAAAAATGTTTTGCATTACCCACGTATTAGAATGGTAGCTTAAACACCACAAGTGGCTACTCTGGGTTGGAATTTGTAGTACAAAGTGTGCTGCTGTCTCATAAGGTCTGTGTATTCAGTAAACTGTCCCAATAATCTGAAAACTATTCGCTTGCACAAAAACCCAGTTTATGCAAAACTTATTATTTTCAGTAGTGTATTTAAAATACCAATAATATCATTATATGCACCCTTTGGAGGGAAATTAATGGTGCGAAAAGGGAAAAGGTGTGTACTGTCGGCTGCATATGAAAGTACTTTTTGATGTGTTTTTTTAGAGGTCAAGCATACATGAGTCTTTCAAAACAAAGATCACGTTTCTGCCTAATAAAATTATCAAATATGTTTATTTTATATTTAAATAAGAAAGAGAAAGTATTGATTCAAAATACATTAAAAATTCACACGTGAATCCTCACTCGAAGCATTACCCCACGACTCTTTACAAATATATTGTTCCGGACACAAAATATCTACTAAATGTGTGTGTGTGTATATATATATATATATATATATATATATATATATATATATATATACACGCATACGTAAATGATGTATGTACGTGTGTATATTCCCTATGGACTCAAAAACAGATGAAGCGATTTTGTTGAAATATTCAGGCAAGCTTCATATTAGCCCAGCGGGTGATCCTGTGAAGTTTAGTAGCGATGCGATTAACCGATTTTTTAATTTGCTTTTTACCAATTTTGTGTCATATTTTTTCTACAAATTAATTAAAAATAAATAATAATGAATTAATTAACTAAGTAGGATCGAGACTTGCGCGGCACGTCAATGTACAGCCTTCAATTCTTGGTTATAGATAAGTAGCTCTACCCGGGTCACCAGTAATTTATCAAAAAAAATTAATAACGATTTACTAATTAATACATAACTTTGAATTTATCCTGTAAATTGGATGAAATTTTTCTGAAAGGAACCAATACACAGTTCACTGAAACTGAAATATTCAAGGTTAAAGTTAACTACGTGTATTCGTGCCTGGTTTAAACAGCTTTTTGGGCCTTTATATTCCAACAAATATAATTATTTAATGCTTTGTTATTTTTCTAGGACATATTTCGGACCTTTTTACTCCTACTTGGTACGCTTATATTTAACTAAATTAATTTTTGAGTTTGTTCCTCGTTGCTTAACTACGTTCAATTATATTTGACCGACAAGAGTTTCCTTTTCCCTTTCCTCGTCACGTACAGAAATATATCGGAAACAAAAGATAACGAAAAATAATTGAATTGATACAAGATGGTAACGTATTTCCCTCCTTGAGAAAAAAATTCGTGCAAAGTTTCGCAGCAAGACGGCTGGTTGCCTCATTTCCGCGGCGAACTCTGAGGTTGCATCAACTACCATTTCGCAACTCTATGAATTCCCAAAGCGGGACTGACACCATGCTCTCACGGTTAGCGAATTAATCTTCGCCGGACAACTTTTTCTCCCCTCGCAAGTTTTTGCTAGAGGTCAAGCGCACGTGCCACTTTCTTTTCCCAGCGAACGATTGGCAGGCGCTGTTTCGCAAGCGACGTCGGACATGCACCGCCGAGTTCTTGCAACGAATATATTATTAAGGGCGCCACCTAACCAAGCGATTCAAACGCGTTGTCATGAACAGGGATTTTGTGTCTTTTTCAACGAAACTATTCGGCATGTGTTCATTTTGCCAGTGTACGAGAAGAAAACACAATTCTAACAAGACCGGAATGTAATAGTATTGTTAAGACACCATGCTAATTAAAAACACTGTTTTAAAGTCCTCTAACATAGTTAAAAACGGCCTTTTCAGACTGCCGTACTTCAAATGTTCAAAAAGAATGTTTGTGAAACTCAGAAACGTGCACTGAACTTTACTACAGAATTTCCACCAATAAAATTATATGGTCATCATTTAAAGTTCCGTTATTTAAACTGATCTGCGGTACAGTAATTTGGGGTAACTTTTTACCGGCCAGGGCAACTTTGTACAACCAGCCTAGTTTAATTTCAAACGAAGTATTACAGAATTTAAGAATACGGTTGTGTTCCAGATTAATACATTTTATATTTATAATCTTAAATTTTGCATATTGGTTGAATGCGTCAAAGCTATTATATATAAGAAAATCATTGGTGCAATGTTACCTCAAAATGGTACAAAGTTACCCCAAATGACTAACCTAGCAGGCTAATTCAGGGCTTGGCTCGTTGTGGCGATGTGGCAGTTGATGCACGTTTCAAGTTTGCCCTTACAGCCACATCACATCTGAGGCTCTAACGCGCAGGTAGGCGGCACTCCAAGGACAGTGGTGCATGGAAAACAGAACATTTGTCAAACTGCACAGTGTGCTTCTTCGAGTCGCCACCGTGGGTACTAGCTTGAAGGTCCATGTCCTGACAACGTAATTGTTAGGTGAAACTGCATTTATGAGTAGGACCCGGTTGTTTTCGCGAAAAGAATTTTGCCCCACTTTGTTTCAGTGCCTTACGAGCACACCTGCAGCTCAACTTCATGGCTATTGACAGAGTGTTTTTGTGCAGAGTCGTTATTCATTTGACTGTGCCAGTCAGTACAAGGATAACTGTGACACATCACATCTGTGATTTGCAGGTTTAACCTCCAGACGTTGCATGTTACGGTAGCCAATCACTGACCACAAAGCAGAGCTATACAGGATATAGTGGTGTAAGTAAATTAAAATAGTTTTCTCGTAAATAATGTTTTGTAATCACACGCAAAATGCAGTAAATTCTTGCAATACTCTAACTGAATTCATTCATTCAAAATAAGTTACTTGAGATTTTGTACATTATTGTAATAAAATGGTAACCTGTACCGGATGATGCGTACGTACGTGCAGTGTCTATAATTCAGTACAGTTGTTTCTTGAAACCAAATGTTAAACACGTATTGAAATCATAGCAAACATTAATCATCATAAAAAACACAAATTTAATAAAATTGCTATTTTATATTGCGAATATTGTTCGCTATAAAACATTATTCGTGTTGTACTGTTTATTTATTTTTAAATTGTAAAATATTATGTATTCAAATCTTAATAAGTGTATTTATGTAAATAATTATGTATTAAAATATCAGTACATTTTAAATGACAACAAATACTTCGGTCCTTTTTAAACTGTATAAAAATAAATATTATTCTATGTAATTTTATATTTATAGTAATTGTAAAAGTGTTCAAGTATAAACAGCTACAAATAACTCTTAAATTAAACATTTCGATGAACCCCTTGACACATAAAACAATCCATTAAAAAAAACAGTAATTTCAAATCATTATTGACCTTTAAATGCGGCGGGGACCGTCAAGTAAACAAAATAGACAGGTAAAATTAGGACACTTGAAACATAAAAAGTAACTGCAACAAAACTTACGTATGCTGTGTGTATATGTATATGTGACAACGTCACAGGATAAACCCAAAAATAAAATTAGGCTACATTGAAATTCAGTTCTTGGATTTGTACGAACTTGTTGTGAATTTGGTATTCTGTTTTGTTCTGTTATGTTTCAGTTCCTAACTACCCATCTTGTTTTAGCGGTCCCCGAGCAATTTAGAGCCAATAATTACTTGAAATTAGAATTTTTCACGTCCTAAGTTATAGTAAAATGTGTCGAGGGGTTTATTTTAATTTAAGTTTCAGTGTCATTACAGCAACACGATGCAACTTAAATTGAACTAGTAATCCTATTGGTTGGTCTATGCTGGTCATCTGACCTAACAATAGCGGTATACAAATTGTCGTAAATTTTCGTTCCATTATTTTGGAGCCACAATCCTAGAGCAAAATATTATGGTAAATATCAAGTTTAGCTACTCATCATGTACCGGCCAAACTATTGATTTTAGACACATAGTTTACCGATAAAAAAATGTTTCTAATGACATTATAAGCAGGCCTACGTAAAATTTTTTTGATAGGTTAGGATTTTTAGGTTAGTTTAGGTTAGGTTATTATGTTAGTTTAAGTTAGATTAGGGTAGTTTAAGTTAGATTAGGTTATTTTAAGTTAGTTTAGGTTAGCTTAAGTTACATTAGGTTAGTTTAAGTTAGATTAGGTTGGGTTAAGTTAGGTAACCTAACTTTACCTAACCTAATGTAAGGTTAAGTCAGGTTACGTTACCTAACTTTACCTAACCTAATCTAACTTAAACTAACCTAATCTAACGTAATCTAACCTAAACTAACTTAAACTAATGTAAACTAACCTAACAACCTAATCTAAACTAACCTAAAAAACCTAACCAAACAAAATATGTTTTACGTAGGACTGCTTAGTACGTCACTAGAAACATTTTTCTTTGATAACCTATATGTCTAAAATCAATAGTTTGGCCGGTACACGATAAGTAGCTAAACTTGATATTTGCCAAAATTATAAATGGATAGGCCTATATGTCCGAAAATACATAATTTCTGCATTACAGTGTAGAATATATGACATAGTCCATAGCAGTACGTGTTACTGTGGAATGTCATTACTACTATTATTGATAAGAGACCGGAAAATTGGCGGGTTCACTGACCTTTACAGGCTAGGCTCAGGGGCGTCATTTCGGGTTTTCTTGGGGGGGGGGGAGGTTTTTTGCATCTTTTTCATTAATTAAGCATGTCTAAATTAGAAACTTTAATAATAAAACTTTGGTTTTTGTGCTTACGTTAGTATTATTTAAATGACAAAATACACGAATTTTTTTGCACATTTCCTTCTAAATCCAGAAGGGGGGGGGGCAATTTGCCCCCCACCACCCTAAATGACGCCCCTGTCTAGCCTCAGTCAATACCTGTGCATTCAAGTAGACAACAGCTGTTCATTAGCTCGTCGCTGACACAGTGATACCACGTGACATTTAGCTGCTTCTCTATTATTGGCTGAGCGTCTTCCAGGACGGGTTGAATCAGTAAAGGACTAATTCAGAAAGTGACACGAACTTACAGCTGTTTGCATCTTTGCTTGTGCCCAAATGTAAACCCCGAGTGTTTCTGGTCTCTAATTATCGATAACTAGAGGCAGGAATATTTCGCGAATTCAATGACCTGCATGTTACAACAACTATCTTGTGCATACTCAAGCCCCGAGTATTTGTCCACCAGCTGCTACTCAGTGGAACAGCAGACAATGAACGAATATTCGAGGTTTGAATATGCATAGGACAATGGATTCTAGCCTGCGGGTCATTGAATAACGAAATTATCCAGTCCTTATTGACAACTACATACCGGGCGATACGTATTTAACTGAATGATAGGTATTGTCCAATGCAACATTCCACACAAGCATGATCCACGCTGAGTACTCTAAGTCATGAGACCTGAAGTACAGTAACGGTGCGATTTCGAGCCTATACTCATACAACAGTTTTGTTCCTCTAGATATTAGGATTATTTCCTCCAAAATATTGCCGTGCAGTTTTGCAACATTCTGTACAGAAAATCTCAGACTGTGGTGTGAAAAGAAGATTTCAAGGAACTGAAACATTGCTGTCAATACAGCAGCGCTCCATTTTCTCGCATTCATAGTGCACTTGAACTGAAATTATTTCAAAATAAAATGCATTATTGTTTTAGCCGGGATTGCTTTAGCGAAGTTGACGTAAACGTTAGTTTTATTTGATAATATCATTGCTATTTGGAACCTACCACATAAACTAATTCTGAAATAAGAAATATCGAGGCTTTATTTAAATGTGTCTGGTATTCTTGCACTAAATTGTACGTACAAGATTTCACAAGAAACCCGTATTGCGTATTTAATACTGACTAAAAGCAACGATTATTTTATGAAATGATGCGTGAAATACTCTCGAAATGTATGGTCCTGAGCAATCTTTCGTATTTACGTCTATCGTATGCCCAAGTTACGTAAAGCGGCAAGCGTAGCGAACAATGTGAACACACGGAATGTAGCTCCAAAGTGGTTCCAAAACAACGTAAACATCGAAACGAGCGGGGACAGCAGTAACCGTTATTGGGCAACCGATAAACACAGATGTTAAATGTAATGGAATCGTGCCCATCATCACGCTGTTGAATTGACCCCCGTGGTTTGGTAGCAACGTTGAGCAGAGCCGTAACTAGGTAAGAGGATAAAAGGGAAGAGTGGGAGAAATAGACTTCCCCCTTCCTAAACATTCGTTGTCCATCTAAATGTTTCTGACAATTTCTTAGAAACCATCATCAAAAATGTGTTAAACGTGTCAGTGTTTAGTACCGAGAAATCTGATTAAATTGGAGTCGATATAAGTCTACTGTAATAAATTCAAATTCATTTATAGTTTTTAAACACATATTGAATAGTAAGAATAAATTAATTATTTGCTCTGAATGGCGTTCCCGAAAAATAATACATTCGAGTTATCTATACAAAACTATGTATAAATTCTAATAATATATTTGAGTATTATTTCCCTCCCATTTGATTTACCAGGGTCGCCTACATGTCGGTTTTAAGGTACAGTGAGAATTTTTAAATTTAGACTGTTATAACTGGCATTAATTATTAACATAATATTTCATCTATGCCTCAGACGTTAACTTTTAGCAGTGGTAGTATGTATTATTTCCTGTGTTTATATTTTATCAAGTAGAGGAAAAACAGATTGCCTGAAAGGAAGGTTTTCAGCAGGAACTAAAAAAGTGATCACTGTTGTGTGAAGGGCCTACATTACAAAAAGTTATGAAGACAGTGAAGCTGAAACAATTAATAAATGTGTTCGAAAATGTCATTAATATCTTCTAACAAAAATTTTTTCACATTTTCTGAAAGGAAAACAACTGTGTGATATTAACTTCAACATAAATAACTCGCCAGCCCTATGGTCAGTAGGTAATTATTGTACTGCAGATAATTTGGATATTTACAGTTTTGTTACAATAAAACCTGTTCCATACAAACCTGAATCAACCTAAATGTCTGCAGTTTGTAATAATGAGGTTTGTAGTAACAGGTATTTGTAAATATTCGAAACACTCTATAATGTTATTTTTCGAGCTATTTACTCCCAAAATAAAGTTATTCTTATCACAACCATGACTTATTTTAACCAGTAAACTTTATATTACGATGTTTCAAGTACGAAGGACATTTTTATTGAACGTTGAGGTAAATATTTAATATTTATCCCATTCCAAGCAGAAAGGGAAACAGCTGTGTATCAATGAGAGGTTTGTATTAACAGAGTTTGTATCAACGATGTTCCACTGCAATTATGTTATTCATATGAGTGATCCGGAAGAGAAAAAAATTCTGAAATTGAGAATTATGTTCTTGTTCTGAACTCATTAAGTACCTAAATAATATATCGTATGGCAAGGTCGGGCAGGTGGATGTTAGCTGCCAACCCCTGCCATGGAAAAAATATTTCTCAGGGCTGTTATGTGGTTCGGAGTCCATTGTATTCAGGTGGCTCCCTCGTCTTTAACCTCTATGCAGAACTGTGTGACGTGAAAACAATGTTTTACTATTTTGTTCTTCATTTTAAGGGGTCTGCCTACATGGAGTTGTTTGCGCGTTGGAGACATGAACGAAAGAGAAGCAGCGATAATGGACACACTGACACACGCGAAAATAGGTACACAGTGAACACGTATAATATTTTGCAAATAAACGCATATTTTAATTCACTGCAGCGCAGTTAAATAACCCAGTAGGCAGTCTCCTTAAAATTTACAGCATACATAGCTTAGATTAAGCGTATTGACGGACACGACAACTTTGCATATGTCTTTGTCAGGTTGGCAACAGGTATGTGAGGAAGTAGCAAGTAAGTGCACCCGTCTGCAAGCCATGGAAACACATCCGACCGTTCCGGCAAATTCAAGATGGAATGGGTGAAGCATCAGGGGGAACGAAGACGGGAAAATAAGCGGGAGTGTCCAGAGAAAACCCCTATACCTTGACAGTGTCCGTCCCACTAACCACATGAAATTCCTCGTCCGGAGAATTCTCATCTATCGTGGGCTTGAAACCGCACCGGGGGAAATCCAGGCGAAACATTCACATTCTTCTTGGATTAATATTTTTAAAAGAACTCTTGCTTCTTAATTGTTTTTATACATTTGACAATGATAGTGTATAAGTATGAAATGGCGAACTATTTATAAATAACAGTAACACTGTTTCATAATTTTGGCTTGAGGGAATGCAAAAAATGGAACAAGATAAAATACGAAAAATTTATATTTATGTAACATTTAAACTTTCCCATAAGTTATATTCTACTCCTTGTAATAGCAAATTGTATAAAACTAAATGAGAAACAAAGGTTACTGCTGAATTAATCCAAGATGGCTGTGGTGTTCCACCTTAAATAGAAAAATGCATCTTGTGATATTTAGGTAAGTTTTACCCAGAGTAATTAACCTGAATGTTCTGTTCCAGAGAGTGGTCGAAGAAGTTGGTCGTTATCATCTGCCAAATACGAAGAAGAAGCCACACCGACATTTGGTGGAAGAGAAGTGCTTTTGCAACAACTTGTAGATAAATAAGAGTCCGGTTTTTTTACAACACCAGAGGTACATCGAGAAAGGAAGACTTTAGGAGATCATTTACTGCGTCGATCCAAGTGTCCAGTACTTCATACTTGCAATTTCTAACCTTTACATCGTCTCCTCAGAGAATTCTGAAATTCTTCGTGTCTAAAGTAAAAAAAAATTAATTAATTAAATACGTAGGAAACTGCGCGAAATTAAACTTTCTGCAAAGGCACCTGCTCTACACTCTTCCAAGGAGAGTGATTAGTGAGTTCGCATTTGCTGTAGGCATTAATTTTTATCGTTATCCCGCATTTCGGGTTAGAAGTCTATCTAGATCACTACTGTAATCTTGCCGAAACCTAAATTCGGACAGTCGGTGACGATGCATCCTCTCTTGGCAATGATGAAGCCCAAATCTTCGAAAGAGGATCTGCTGATCGACATCGCGACATTGCCGGTGAACGTCCTCACGGAGGCTTCCAACATTTCGGTGCCGTTAGATCCTATGGACTACGTCGAGGACATGATAGCAGACACGGTTACGGTGTGCGCAGTGGCGATGATGCACGCCTTGAAGACGCTGCTGCCGGTGAAGTCCATGAAGAAGATACTCCCCCTGGAGGGCGCGTCAGCCGCTTCTAGCAGGATCATCGAGAAGGCGACCCCACTGGCGATGATCCTGGCGCAGGTCCTGCTGTGCTTCGTTTGCCTGGAAAGGATCGGGACGCTGAAGGACCTCCTGGGGGACGGCGCCGACCTTCTGGCGTCGGCGTGGACTCACGCCCTGCAGCTGCTGGTCCCTCTCCAGATGGTCAGGTCGAACGCGGAGGCAATGATGGAGGAGTCAGGAGTGTCCGGCGTGGTACACACGCTCCTGCGCGTCGTGCGACTCGAGCTGGTGGACTCCTTGTCGGGTTGCCTCGTCGACTCGGCCAGCATGCCCGCCATGGACTTGGCAGAATCCTTGCTTCCCCTCGTCCACGTCCAGCTCATGGACTCGGTGCCCGACCCGCTCGCGGACATTTTGGCCATGCCTGGGGTCCTCATGGTATAGCTAGACCCTTGTGCCCGCGTTCCTCGAGCATCGATCCATTGCGTATGTGGGTTCTGCTCCGTGGGCAAGGTCGACTTCAACTGGCCAAGCCACACGCCACGCTTTATCCGTGTACTGAGAAAGCAATGCGAAAAAAGTTCATGTCGATGCACATCGTCTTACCGACTGAAAAATGTAGCATATGTTATAATTTTTCCAAGTGAATTTGCGGGTCACAAATTCGTGATCGATTTTTTAAACTTGTATCGTAAAATACAGGTGTAGCGTAAAATAGCCAAGGTTCTATTTCTGCACGAAATAGCCAACTCTGTGGCTTAAATACTTATGAAATATCAACAATTTCCTACGAGTTGAAATATGACGGCACCGATTCATTATTTAAGAATGAAAATCTTGTGTCATTAAACTATTTTAACGTTTTTACTAGGAATTTATTAAAAGTGGATTTGCTGAAAATATTTCTAATATAGCAGATTTAAATATGGGTGTCACCTAAATATTTTGTTCCTTTAATGTTTGTAGCTGTGTTTCAAGGGCTCATGACTTAAGCTTCATAAAAACACCTTATCACAGGTTAATTCCTTGTTCGCTAGACTAACTGTCTCATGTTTTGTACAGTCCTGCTTACAGTTATAAGAACGAATGCTTCTTCAGTTCGCCAATTTGCCTGATAACACATCAAAGAGTTCAATAGAATCTGAATAAATATAAAAGGCTCTAAAGATGATAGCAAGACTTTAAAATTAATGTTTTCTGGATATTCAGAGGTGAACTGAAACATTTTTCATTACTTTCAAATCAAAATGAAACTTCCGATTTTTTAATTCAGTGAATGGCATGTTCTGTATAATTCATTGCTTTAATAAATACTAAATATATGATTCTAATATAAATTTCAACCCCATTTTAAGTCAAATTGTAGATATTTTCCATTTACTTTAGTTTGGATGTAGACCTAACCCATAATTCCAAGTCACTAATTTCTCACACAATTTTACAGTGCAGTAGGTAGACATTTAATAATTTTGTGACTGGTTCAAGATCTTTTAATTTAAATATTTCCTCGTTCATTTTTAAGTCGGAAACAGCCTGGCTGGTTATCAGTGGAAATTTAATTCCTACAATTATTGTTGTGATGCTTTTAGTTCTCGCTGTGAAATCGTAGGTCACGTCTGGCTTAAATGTCACGATTGTGTTGTGTTTGAGCATGTATTCTTCGGAGACGAGTGCTGGGCATGATATTCTTCCTGAGACAATCATGTTTTTCTCCCCAACCCTCCCTCCTCAGACATTAACAATTTTCCCTTCCAAATAATAACATGTTCGTTGTGTTAAGCATAAGCTAATGCGTAGTTCACAGTTCATAAGCTAGAACTTATTTCATATGTTCATGTACTGTCTCTCTAGTGTTTGCTAAGCTAAGAAGGCTTTTAATACAGACGGAAACTCGTAAAAAAGGAGTATAAGACATTAAATATACAAAGGCATAAAAATCGAAATTGCCGTAACAGCTTTACTTAGGTTTCTTACATACTTACCCCAGAAAATGCCACCAATCGCAATTTTCAAAGCATATGTGCATATAAGCAAGGATTCAAAAAAAAATTATTTTGTTGAGAATATCAGCAACTGTAGATATTTATCATACTCGACTATGATTTCTATGGTGTCTGCTGAAATAATAGTTATATAAAAATAAATACATTTTCTGAACTGCCTCCTCTAATACAATACATTATATATTAGCAGCTTATTACGCAATTTAACTGATAAATCTACTTTATTATTTAGCGAAACCCCACAGCACGAACATATGCACAAATACATACATACTCACTATGCATACTTGCAAATAAATGTCCATTCACGCTTGTCAACTTACGTAAACTTTTGCTTTATTCCCAAACCATACAGATTATAGCGTATTTTTGCGGCAGTAAACAAGGAATAAAAATTATATTTAAAGCGAAACACATAATTAAATTAAAGTCGATGCTATCACAAACACTAAAATTTTTTGCAGTAAATCATGCACTGTATAAATATGAGTAACGTTTTGGATTTCTTGCTACCCTGCAGTGAGTGGTAGAAAAGAGGTAAAAAAAATTTGGAAATGCTTGTCGAATCCAGTTGTTTTTCTGTCAGAAGACAATAAAGCTAATGAGGTTGTTGCAAGTTCTAGTGACATTAGAACTGTTAGCAACATGCACTCATGTAGTTGACAGCATCTCTTATATCTCACCCTAATTGTAGTTATGCGTATTGTTTGCCGCGTAGCAAACAAGTTCAATGCATAGCGCACAATTCAAGCTTAAAATATTTTCAGAGTAATTTTATCAAACGTCTTCGCGTTATTTTACGTAAACAAAAAAAATGCCATATTTGATTTCAGTGAACAGGAAAAAGTAGATTTGTTTGATATATTAACTATGTAACAACGTTATAAGATTGATCCCACGAAAACTATTTTCTCTATCTATCTTCCATTTATATAAAAAAAGTTGACACCGGCAACAATTTAATATTTTGTACTTCTTCTAACACGAATAATATATCTTGTAGGTATGTAACCAAAAGAGACCTTCACATTCCCCACACTGACAGTTAATTTAAAACTTTTTCTGCCAGACAATTAAATACTGAGAAACGTAGTTTCTTTACATGAAAAATTATTATAATTTGTTTAAAAGTTATATATATAATTTCGCCCTATATTTTAAGAACATGCGCGGTAGCTTTTCTAACATTGGTGCACAGAACTCAAATAATTTTTTACACACTGCTTTGAAAAAATTCGGACTGTGCAGTCGTGCAGTACTTTTATTGTTTATAGGTATTTATCAAAATAATGCATAGTTCACTCACAAAAAATATTTCTATAAATTTTTACTAATATTTATAACAACTTTTTTTATATTTTGGGCGCAATATATTATATTAAAAAAACATGAGATTTATTGCTATGACAATTAGTGTACAGATAAATATATATTAGTGTCGAAAAAAAACAGAGGTTCTTCAATAGCGAGGCTAAGTTTTTTAAAATATTATCTAAATCTGTCTAACAGTGCCAGGCCTGACTTTAAACATGTATGTATTCCGTAATAATATATTCACCAAGGTAGATAATAGAGGGTAAACATGTATCAACCTCAGGCTCACATATTTTCCTTATTTAAAATGAGATAGGGGTAAACAATTCGCAATTCGCTATTTCGTAACCATAGAAAATTCTTCATTTCGGTTACAATACGTTATATTGATTCCAGAAAATAAACAAATACGGATTCAACGTGTTTTTTTTTGTGTGATTATTTTCAGGAAAGAAATATCCATTTTTTTTACTTACGTGTTTTGCTACATTTAACAACGGGAAAGGAAAATCTTCAAAACACAGGAGAAATTTTTTCTGCACAAATAGAGCCGTGCGAAAGCAAACGACGTTTTCTACGCGCGGAGAAGATACAAATAAATATCTGTATTTTAGTAACACTCCAGTAAAAAATAAATAAATATAAGCAACAAATAACAATTAGTGTAAAAAACGGAATGTTTGGACTACTTCATCGAAACAACAGTTGTTTTGAAGCTACTCTAAGTGGAAATTTGTTTCCGTCAGTTTACCGTTTTAATTCATACAGTAATTTTCAGTGTGATAGTAGTTCTTCATTTTTTTTTTTGTATTTTTATACAGTTTTATTTGGCATTTTATGTACGTTATTGAGAAAATACATTAAATTTATGTATGTAAATATTCAGAATATTATCGTGCTTTTTTATTTACTGCGGTAAAACGGTATCACGCGTAGTAACAACATGTCAAAACGTTGTTATATGAATGTATTTTTGCCTATATTGGTGAACGTCTTTGAGTAAATTACGTAAGTATAATGTAGCAGGGCGGAGTTTTCTGAAGCGAAATGAGACGTGGGCACTGGAAACATCAGCTACAACCCTACTAATGGATGACCATTCTTCCTATTATTTGTTTTGTAAATACGTATTAATTATATTTGTAAAACTGGCTTCACACAGTACAGAATGGGTTTTGTTCAAAATCTTAAACGTAAATTTTACTCCAACAAACTACACGAGGGCACACACATTATCAGCAAACATTATTCCCTGCTTCCATTATTTGATAGCACTGTCAGGTATCAAATAGCAATGACTTTATAAAATGAAACAAAGATGGTGATTACTTCAATTTCGCAAGTCAATCCCGCCAAAATAATGATTGTGTTTATTTTGAAAACATTTCAGTCGAGTGCGCAATGGATGCATTTAACTTTCCTTAAATTACTCTCGGAAAAAATTAAGATTTTCTGCATAACCGTGTGGTTTGGTCACACCACCAGCTTATAACGACCAATTATATCACTAGTTTCACGCAACTCACAACATACTTATATAAAAAAAACTGTGCGTAACATTTACGCGCAAATCGTGATTTTTTTAAAAAATCTTGCCAATGTCAGCATCTTGTTAAATTTAGCAGCTATTTTGTATCGTGTAAAACCCATTTTACGTTCGCGAAGAAGACTGGTGCTGCAAGCAACGATTGTACAAAGTAATACAGCGAAATGTTTGCCACAAACTGTGGAATCAAGCCAAGAAACTCTCGGACTCACTGATTGCATGTAGTCTGTAGTAAATAAATTAATTTACGATTCCAATAACTTAGTTGGTTTTTAAAACTGATATGTTCACGTAGGATACCTAGTATTTCAAAAAGAGAGGTCTTAACATTTCTGTTTACTCGTCGCAATGAAAAAATGTTTTATTTGTTGTTACATATATCATGTATTATTCTGTGTAAAATATATGGTCTCTGTGTTACTTGGTGTTTGATTTTAATTCCAATCTTTCATCAACAAACTCCTTTGCTCACGTTACAGTTAAAATTTCAAATTTTAAAATAATGCTGATATAAGTATTTTCAATGGAGAACAGATGTGACTGGAGATAGCTACCTAGTAAAGGCTTTGGTGATTGTTTAAGCTTCGTAATCAACGAAGGATAGTTTATGTTTTTATTTCACAGATTATCATGCCAGTCATTAGCTGTTATCATGCCAGTGCTCAAGACGGCATTTATTCTTGCTAACAGGTAAATATATAACAATTTCTCGCGCCATTTTAACTTTCCTTTATTTTTTAATCATTTTACTCAGTTTCTAAGTATTAGATAAGATATCGTATTTGGTTTAAAAAAACAGTTTAGGGATGAAAGTCTCATATTTATCATATCACAGCTCACTTTGGAGTTATTAAAGGCCTCTTTGAGCATTTGGTAGGTATCTGCAGTCATCAGTTATATACCACTAAATACTTAGCAAAATGTTCGAAACGTTTTGTTTACCTCATATAAGGGGCTTAGATGTATAGTGGTGGGGTAAGTCAGTTAAAATAGTTGTCTCTTAAACAATTTTTTTGTAAATACGTGCAAATTACAGTACAGTCTTGTAATACGCAAGTAGTATCCAGGAATTCAGTTACGAGTGAAATATGTGTTACAGAATATTATTTTGGAAAATGTGAATACTATGAATAAAAACGACACTACTAAAAATTGTGACTTACAACACTACGCATCTCAGCCCCTCGTGTGATTGATAAAATTAATTGCTACATTTTACTATAATGTCCACAAACCTAACAGTAGGCATTATTTATAAGCAAACAGGATCCCACTGGGTTCATACCACCATGAAGATTCGTTACCATCTCTGCTGGCTGAAGTGAAAATCATTAGAGTGTGAACTCCCATCATTAACCAGGTAAACCAAAGAAAACTATTTTGTGCGAAAAGTGCCACTTTTCTTGTGTGTGTTTTTTTTTTGTGCTTGTTTTCACGTCACACAGTTCTGCATTGAGAGGTTATAGTGGATTCAGAACCACTCGCATGCCGAATTGGCGATCAATCGCTGAGATGGGTTTTAATTCGGCCCTTAACCACCATATCAAGCCACTGAGGAGTGGCGATTCAAGGCCACGTGAATTTCTTCGCGAAGAAGGTAACCTAGCTGTGTACTAGTTTTACGGATCTTACGATGCGGTCCAACTTCCAAGATAAGCTGGACTACCCAATTTAAGGTTTATTCTACTAGATGTTAGGAAGATAAACGAATTTCTTATGGACGAGTTTGGCAAGGGAAAAATTCTGCCGCCAGTTACGCTGGTGTCGGTAATGGGGGCTAAGAACTTAGCCGAAGTTGATACCGAGGATTCACGAATGTGACGTCATCAAGAATTAACCTTAAGACCTACACACAACTGAATACTTTAAAATTTGACTACGTTTCCGTTACTTTATGTATTTCGTCAATACACAATACAAATGTAAAGTTTAAGTAACGACAGTTGAAAAACGATTGGAAATCTGTTTTTTGAAACGGAAATATTGTGATATAAATCATTATATATTTATCGTAAAAGCATTACACGTTGATATTTAAAAATAAACCCAATTATTAATATTTTTCATTTATTGTAATGTTTTTCAGAACAAAAACACAGCCATTTACTGACGCAAACTTAAAGTTCATTTACGAATACTTCTCGAACGCTACTTACCAGATTATTCAAGTACATTTAAGGAAACCCTGTTACTTTTTCACTAAATCCCAATACTGGAGAATAAAACTGTATTTAGAAATATTTTTTTTTGTTGTAGCATACATAATCAGCTGGTTCTTTGCGAACGGCCATATTGACTTTGGCTTTGGGTTTCAGTTTATCGAAAACGTTAAGTCAAGGATGCTTGACTTTAGCTTTGGCGATGCCGTTGTGTACGACTCCATAAGAAGCCATGTATTTAAAGCTACCGTAAAGTCAAACGTTAAAGTCAAACGCTAAGGTTTTCAATTGTGTATAGGGCTTATGTCTACGTTACGAGACTGGGAGGGGAGAAGCAGTCTTCCCCTACCTTCCCCCTCTTCGGCTAGGTAAGGTTAGTTCGCCACCTTACTGATAGGAGCGCAACCAGCGGCAGAACATTTCTCTTGCCATACTAATAACAATGAGTTTCCTAATCAGAAATAGAATTTACCTCACCCCATCTCAGGCTTCTTTCACTCCGGCTCGAGACTGCTAAGTCTCTGCCACAATGGACACGCAGAGATGTACCGGTGCTATTCTGAAGCCTAATTGGTCCAGCAACTAGTAGCCCTGATGTCACGGTCACGAGATCAAATCATGCTTCAAGAAAAGCCCCGGTATAGATCTGCAGACCACCGGCCCATTGCAGCAGGACCTTCAGAGGTGGCTTCTCTGTTGTGTTACGAAGAACCTGCCAAAGTCAATCCAGATTTTATTTTTTCCCCATAAAAAGTAATATGTCGTTGTGTTACTACGTGTTGCAGACGGCATTCCGTATAAGGATTTTGTTACCAAATTGTATTCCATCATTAGACAACCACGAAGCTGCACTGATATTCAGTGTTATACATTTTTATTGATCTGTATACATTCAAACTGATTTTATTTTCGTCTTACTTTCAATGAGGAAATTAATATATACCGTGAAAACTTTGCAACAACTAAACAAATGCATTTACAGTTGCTTAGTTCATTATGATTGTTCAAAAATAGTAAAGAATATGGTAATGGCAAAATTGTGCAATGAGTCAAAATGCTTTAGTCTATAGTTACTTATATACTAAGTCTACGTAATTTTACAATTACTACGAGTCAGTGCACTAAATTTTCATATTTCGACTGCAGCACAAAAATTATTATTATTTTTTTTTTTTTTCTGTTTTGAGTTTTAAAAACCAGTTTACCTGAAGTAGGCTTGACTATATACAAATTAAGTACTAAAGATAACATAGATAAAAGTAAACACATGTTTATCTATACACTGTAATACAATCTTAATAGTTATTAATACAAATTAGTTATCAAATTGATTTTCATGTGGTTTTTATGTTGTGTATTTAAAAGGAAATATTTCTTAATTTATGATGTTCATAGTGTGTTCGTATTTATCGTAACAAAGATAATGCCCCATCATGGTTAAATAAAAATTCACCATAATATTCATCAGTATTCAAACAAAGTAAACATTAATACTTCAATAGAAAATAAATTATACCGAAACACAAACTAATTTACTAATGCGATTCAGTTCGAGCACAAACGTAAGAAATAAGCTAAGTGAGATGGTTGATTGTCGCGAATGTGGTTACTGTGTTAACTGCCAACATCTAATGAATCTATTTTACTTGTTTTACAGTTTCATGCTCTGGACTTACATAAGTGACGCGCATCACTTATACAGCACAAAACTGCAGCAACAGCTGGGCAGCCAACCCACATGTACGTCGTCTTGAAAATGTCAAAGGTGAGACGGATAAATCATTATTTTGTATATATACACACCAATATTTCACGAAACGAATCAGCAACAAGCTACACCAAACAATTCTTCACGTATTAGTTTTCACACGCATAACTGCAGTTAAATTAATTGCATTCAATCACATATAGATTCTGCACTAATGTTACATCTAGTATACCAAAGTTTTTACGCATGTGATGATACCCATTTATGTGACGAGGGTATTCAAAAAAATGTAGCTCGTTAACGATAAATGTTTAAAACCAGCAAGGAAATTACGTATAACAAATAATTCTATTTAAAGCCAGACAATATGCTCTATATGTTTTTTAATCAATTTTACTTGCATCGTTTTTCTCCAGAACATAAATCACAACCAAAATAATTCTCATTCCAACTTGGATTCGCAGCACATCTTACATTTAAAATTACATTCGTGGTACCGAAACGTCACGAATGCATACGTAAGCAGGAACACGCCTTTGAACATGCAATGATTGCTTACCCAAGATAATGTGACGGTAGTACATGTGAAATGATCTTAATCTGAAAAGGTCCATCAAAACATTTTCAAGGGACATTTAATGTATTTTCAACGTAAAGTACCTGTACCGATAATGACCCTCTACGGTTCAAAAATCATGTTTGCCTAAGTTATTAATTACATTACAATTATAACACATGGATGACGTAAGATAGATATTTATGATGTCGTATGTTCATACAGGAGACTAGTGTGTATGGATCCCACACCGATCTCGGCATTACTACACAATGGCGACTAGTGGGTCATATTGAGAACTGGGCCATATTCGGTACAGGTACCTTATATTGACTGTGATGGATGTAGTTTTTTTTACATATTCCATTGCGATGAATAAGTCTGTCATATAAAACTAAAGAGAATAGGGAAACATCACTTAAGTTTTCTTTGACAGACATCTGCATTGCAGTAGAGGATGTCCTAAAAGCTACACCCAGTCGTGTGCTCTTATTGCACACCTCATTCGAAGATTATATATTTACATTAATTTTAAATACTTACATAGAATTGAGCAGAATATGTAAATTGACATAAGCATACGCTATTTCATTCCAGGTAATTGCTTTGCTGTCACTGGCGGCGGCTACAGCGACTGTGCGGCATCCAAGATCCAATATTGTTGTCGGTGCCAACACACGAACTGTTCCTTTTACAATTTCTTCTGACGAATCTTTATTCGGTGTGGATAACACGTTGTTGAAACCTTCTAGTGTACGAAGCTATGTGAATAAAAATACACGTAAACATGAGATAGAAAACAACGATCTATCTAGTTTAGCCTTTTCGACAGGAGATTCCATCTATGACATTTCTCTTGATACATTTCCTGTGACTGTATTTACCGATAATGGTTTTCCTAGAACCCCAGCTAGATTATCGCCTGTTAGACTCTCACGTTTCCCAACCAGAAATGACCGAATCGGTGACACAGTTACAAAACTTGCCCCAGTCGGTCGTCGTAAAATACCTAAAAGAGACATCAGAAGTGTCCTGGATTCATCTAGAGATATTACAACACCATCAAGGACTGCACAGTCTCAAAGTGGTGACAGTGATATAATTCAGTCTAGTGCCCTGGATCCAGAATCAATTTTCCTTAAAAAAGAAGAATCTGAAGTAGTTTCACATAACCTCCCTGCTGATAGCAGCTACACTGATTCGGTATACACCAAATCGATATATTCACCTTTTGACCTTAGCTTTGCCGCCATCGGCATTTCTAATCCTTTTGGTAATTTAGTTACAAGGTCAAAGTTTCTAGTGGACGCTAGCAAAGATTATGACAAGGACGCAGCTATTACAAACACTGTACAAATAAGTTCTCAAGAAATACTCCCAACTGCAGAAAAACAGACATTAATCCTAAAGACGAAGGAAATCGGTGATAATACACCAGTGGAAGTGTCCAGACCAACTATTTCCTCGCAGAGCACTCAAGTGGCATCACTGGGTCCAAGAATTGACTATATAGGTTCTTCCAAATCAACAGGCGCTGCTGCTGAAAGTGATTTAAGTACTGACAGTTCTTCACAGTTGACTATAGACTCATTAGATACTTCAAGTAATGTGGATCATGAAATACCTGAACACAATGACAAAGCTTATCACTCGCCAGTGGTACAGTTAAAAAACACAGAAGCTAAGAGCTTTGTATCAACAAGTCACTCTACAGAATTTAGTGGTAGCCAATATTCAGGCTCGTATTCTGTACTTGGGCACACTGGTAACAATAAGCAATCTTCATTTGGCCATAAAACTGATGTTTCCCATTCCGACTCTCCAGTGTCACATTCTCTGCTGATATCCACTCCTGGTCACGAAACTGACCGACAGACTGTTGCCAACAATGCCTCAGATTTGGATTCTACTGCTTTTCCAACAATCTTGAAATTTTCTTCTGCTCATATAACTGATCAGAAATCTGATGATAGTAGTGGATCGCATTCCAAGTCTATAATATCGCAAATGGTGCTAAAATCCTCTTCCTATCTCGAAACTGCTCAAGAAACTGATGATAAAAGTGCATCAAATTCAAATTTTACAGTATCAGGAGCAGCCCCAGTATCATCTGCTAGTCACGAAATTGACCAACAAACTGAGGACATAAGTGTCTCACATTCTGGGTCTACAGAACTTCAAACTGAAGCGAAGCCACCTTCTGGTTACAAAATTGACCAGCAAACAGTTAACAACAGTGTTTCTCATTCTGTGTCTGTAGTATCTCAAACATTGCCGAAATTCTCTTCTTATCACGAACTTGACAAGCAAACTGATAGCAGTGCTGTATCGAATTCCAAGTCTATGGAATCGCTAACATTCTTGAAATCCTCTTCTAGTAACGAAACTGACCACTCGACAGAGTTCAATAATGCCTTACAATCTGGGTCTAGGGTTTCACGAACAGTGTTCAAATCCTTTTCTGGTCACGAAAACGACCAGCAATTTTATGACAATATTGCATTACATCCCGAGTCTTCGTTATCGCAAGCAGCGTTGAAATCCTCTTTTGGTCATGAAATCTACCACTCACATTCCGAGCCTAATTTATCGCAAACAGAGCTTGAGACTCATTTCGATTACAAAACTAACCAGCATACTGACTTCACTATTGCTTCAAATCCTGATTCTGCTATATCGCAGCCACTGTTGTCACACTATCCTAACCACGAAACTGACCCACAAATTGGTAGTTATGAGACAGCTTATCCTGTGCCCACAATGCTAAAGTCGATGATAACATCTGTTCCTGATTATAAAACTGGGCAGCAGATAAGTAGTTCGTTTGGTGATCTCGATAGGGCAACATCGACCTACAGTCAAGGATTCGGTGGAACGAATGATTTTGATGGCATTAGGCATGGACTCACAGAAGACCAATTCGCTTTTCCAGGTCCGACTTCTCAAGGGAATCTAGCGATTTATTCTGATGCATACAATCCTTTTCACTCTGGTACACTGCGTTCCGAGCGCTCTGGCATGCAATCTCCTGCATTTTCATTTGAGCAGAATCACCAGGTAACTGCTGCGGCATATGGGGGTCAAGAACTTGGAATGTCTGACCTGTCTAGTTACACAGGAGGTGCCCTATCAGGACAAACACCTGTTTCGCGAACAGCTTATGGGATTCACGATACCACTGCATCAACTTTTAACCAAGCATTCGGCACGGCTGAACATTCATTTCAAAGAGAAAATGAATTTTCAGGTAGGACTCCTCCAAGTTCAAGTTATCCTTTCTCCAACATAAACGAAGGTTACGTATTTTCAAGTCCCTCAAATTCATTTCGAAGAGATTTGATGGGTTCTCCACATTCGCTTGGAAAGAAACTCAAAACATCTTTAAGAAGACATAATCCTTCTGATAATGCTAAGAACGAAGGTATTGACATATATGACAGGTTTGGTCTCGCTGGGTCCGAGCCTTCGCCGGAATATTTATTAGTTTCAAGTTTATCGTCCGATGGTCATATTATCGGGTCGTCTGCTGGTTTGCGCTCTCCGCAGTTATACAATCCATATACTGACTCCTCTTCTGCGTTTCCAATTGAGACACACTTCTTAAGTTCACATGGAATTCACGGAATTGCTTCATCTAGTCACAGGAATTTGTATGATATAGCCAGTGGATTTGAACACCCACATTACAGAGTACCATTAAGACAGTCACCAGTTTCTTCCGGAAAAACATTAATCGGGCTTCCTGGCAGTTATGTAAGTTTAGATTCCAGTGGTTACCAGCGATATGATCCACAGTACAGGGCTGACTCTTCTATCGTAATCTTTCCTTGGTCTGATACTTTCACATCTGTGCTGCCTGGAATTGAAAGTAGTTCGACAAATGCTAGGGCTCTGCCTGTGCCAATAATTATTCAAGGACATTCAGGAGGTGCAAGTCGTTATTTCGATTTTACGAAATCATCAGGCCAGGTCCAAGAAGAAGAAGTAGACACTGAGCCTTAACAGTCTGGTAAAGATAATCAAATACAAAAACTTAATTTACAAGATGTTTTTGATACGAATCTCCTGTAAGTAAAATAATTATAAAAGTCTATTGGAGTGCTGTACATATGATATAATTAAAACAACTTTAAAATTTTGCTAAAGATTAAATGTTGTAGTAAATGGTCAATTAAAAAAATTACAGTAATATTTACTAAGATTATAAATAATGAAGTTATTAGTATTTATTTCCACCAACTCGTTCTGTAAAATTTGGAACTTTGGATAAATTTAAAAGTTAAGTACAAATTGATGCATTTTGCAATTTAAGAATGTTTTAGACCCTAGTGTCTGTCAAGTTCACATTTTATTTAAAAGTTTTTATTTCTGAATAAATAACTTGCTGTAAAAAGCATAGAAATAGATTCTTAAATCATATATTTGGATAATGTTTTATTATAGTTTGTGTGATTTTGAAGCGTATTATTGAACACTTATTCTTAAAATCTACTTAATATTTATGTGTGTTAACGGTTAGCTGGTTTTTATTCTAATTATTATTTACACATTATATTAGGACAGCACTTTGTAAGCTTTATTTAAACCCCAAAAGCATTAATTTCATGTTATTGTGACTTCTTAATACAGATGAATATATGAAATAAGCTTTAACTATTTTGTTCTTATTTTTGTTTTACCAAGAATCCTTCATAGCATTACTAAATATGTAGAAGTTGATACTAGGTTCACGATTTGTTAACCGATAAAAACTTCTAAAATAAACATAGAAGAGTGAAGGCCACATTAAATGAAATATACTTCTTTATCTAGATTGATAACATCTATTTAAATAGAATACTACCAAAAACTGTGCGCTGTATTTGCAGCCACAGTTTGTAAAATTTCCTTACATCTTAAATCAGCAACAACACGACTCTTGAAAATATAAAACATTTTCTTGTATACGAAAATATTGTCATGATATTGTGTTGAAAAAAACTGTCACGTAAAGTTTAGTGATACAATTTTGAAATTCTAGTAAAATTTGAAACCTTGGAAGCGTACTGAAAAGTTGTATTGTTAGTTAATAAATTTATTAAACATTGCCTTTAAGAATGCCTACACGATTCATCAAACATTTGTCTAACACAGAAAGGATAATATATTTTACGAAATACAATAAACTCCAGCCACAAATTGTATAGTGCAATGAAAATTTTGTTAGTACAACTATGCAGATGTTTGTGCTTAAAATGTATGTACGAATGTTTTATTATTGTAATTATATTGCACATTTTCTACCTAAAGTTTACATAACAATAACATTTAACAAACGACCAAACAGTACTACCTACTCACAAAGAAATATTCAGTTGGAACAGAATTGTGAATTTTTATTTTACCCCGTTCACTAAGTTTATTGCCTTATTGCCATTATTCTACACTGTAAAAAAACCTTATTAAAAGGTTTAGAATAGGACAGTTATTATACTTCCACCTTGTAATAATTCAAACTTTTACAACCGTTACAATACGAGTCTGGAAACTTTAGCACACATTTGACTGTTTATAAATAAAGTTTAGGAGTGCTAACATGGATGTCTGAGAAACAATTATACCATACCTACTTTCTCAGCGTTCCTATACGCACTTGTGGCAAATTTACAAACTAGTTTTTAGAGTGTACTCGCAGAGTGAGAACGAGACCCATACGAAGCTGCAGAACAATCAAGTTCTGAATTACAACTTTGGACAGAGCTGTCAAAAACACGCAGGTAGCAATGAGGTAGTTCACAGTTCACATGAATAGAAACTCCTCTGGGAGTAAACATACGTATATATATATGACTGTAAGAACAGTTGGTTCTGACACATACGTGGGCCTTTTGTGAACTATTGTTGAGGCTAAGGGCACCCTACTTTCTATTAAGTATATAACTCTGCTTACGTTCATGATATGAGGACAATAATACTTGCTAACTACATCAAGAGTACAAGGAGTAAGTACTTCCTAGGGTACTTGTGGATCAAATAAAAAACTACTCGGTATTACATTGTCTATATACTCTTCAGAGAGTTCATGCTTAATGTTTACTTTTTTATTTCATTTTTCGAAAATCAAAGTTTGAAGTCCATTTTAGGGTAGCATTAATCACTCTATATTCGCTTTTACATACGTATTGAAACACATTTTAGAGTTACTTTTTTAGGAGCAATCACCATACAAACACACCCCAGTCCTGAATAAAACTGTATGTGGGTATGTGGACACATTTATATACACAAGGAGTTACTATCACACACATTTGAAGTAAAAATGTAATAATGCACGTGAGAATTATATAGGCAGTTCGGAATAAAGTGAGCACTCGAAAAAGCCCTGATAAAGATCCATTTCCAGCCAATTCGTATCTTTCCGCGTGTAACGGCTAACGACGGGAAAAGTCTAATCTTCTAGGACACGTCACATTAGATTTGCGCGTGTAAGATAAATTGTTCAGTCGATATAGGTACCTATATAGTTTGATAAAATAAGTTTATTAATTATATCAAACACAAATTTACCGACTTTGGTTGATTTTATTTCAGTATTGCTGTATTTAATTAAAGAAATACATGGAACTACATTCCGCTATTCGCTGCCAACCATACAAGTAGCAAGGCCACTATTTTCTAATGTTAAATTATATTATGTAACGGCTACTGATATTTTTCAAAGGTTAAATATTTAGTGTTCACTTTATCCCGAACGGCCTATGGTCAGTATTTTCAGAGTAATTCTAAACATTTGAAACAAAACTAATTCGATAATTACCATTGCAGCAGTAAAAACAGTGATGTTTTATCAGACCGCATTTCGAGTATTCGAGCATCAACAGTTGCAGATTAACCACACCAGTCGAGAGTATCGGGAATCGTGCAGATTGTTTATGCCTCAACATGTGAAAATTGCATCTGTAAACTAGATGTAGCGACACAACTGCCGATTTTCAATTAACCAAGGACCACATGTATGTAGTATTTTTGTTGCTCCAAATGATGTCACCAATGAATAAAACATTTTGTGACATTGTAAAATGTCAGCCACGGTGTCATGGACTTGATAACAGGGTGGAATGTTTTGATTTCGTGTGGCGATAGCTTATAAAATAAGTAAGCCGCATGTATTTAAATTTGTCCATAACATTAATATTTGCTACTCTGAAAATAGCATTTATATTTCAATTTCTTTAAATGTAAAATAACTATTAGATATGTCATGACGGAACTCTGGAACGACGAGAAGGCTGCATGCGCGCTCTGTGACTTGTTTCTAAAGGCTAAATGAGGCGTGATGCGTGTAACAGGATCGCTTCCGTACTTCGAGAACTCAGACATAAAAATATGTCCACCAAGGCAGTCGCCTTAAGGTTGTTCAAGTGCGATAAAGTCATAATTTTATATTTATACGAAATATTATTAGTTTTGTAGGCATTACTTGTATGTACATTTAACTCTTACGAAACAATTTTAACTCTCATAGTTTTCTCACAACGGGGCGTCAAAGTTAAAATTTGCTTGTTACACTGCCATGCAAATAGTGAAAACCAACTGACCTACTTAAACAAAATTATTCACCGTGAACTTACATCCCATGAACTACGCAATAAAACATTTTAAAAACCCACAACGTAATATTTTGAATTTTTAAAAAAAATCACAAAAGTACAGAAAAAAGTTTCCAAATTCAGGCAATTTTTTAAAATACAAAATAAGTTCGCAAGATTTTTTCGAATGTTTTATTACGTAGTCCATAGTATGTTTTTTTTTGTGAATTATTTCACGTACATAAGTAATTTGGTTTTCACTATTTGCATGGCAGCAGAACATGCACATTTCGACTTTGATGCGCCGTTATGAGAAAACTACACCAGCTAAAATTGTTTAGTAAAAGGAAACTGTATTCACAAGTATCGTCTACAAAACTAACACTATTTCATATAAATATAAAATTATGACTTTATCGCACATGAATACCCTTAAGGAGGCTTGTGCATACTGTCCGCACGCCAGCTCTGAGTCGCTGGCGTGTATGCATTTTTCTTCGTAAACGTCATGTACGCTACAGTAACACAGTATCAAACACGTCCTAACTTGACGTTACTACGACTAGCATGAGCGTCGCTTGATATTGGGCCTCGTGTTATTTATATATTTACGAGCGACAAACACATACCCGTCAGGGACTCAGAGATGACGCACCGACTGTACGTAGTTTGCGCCGCGTCGAAGGTTTACTAGAAGAGCGGAAGAGTTAAGGGTGTTCAGGTACGATACAAACATAATTTTATATTCTTATGATATATTGTTAGTTTTGTAGACGATACTTGTGTGTACAGTTTCCTCGTACGAAACAATTTTAGCTCTCATAGTTTCCTCATAACTGTGCGTCAAAGTCAAAAATTGCTTGTTACGCTGCCGTGCAAATAGCGAAAACTAATTATTTACATAAATGACATAATTCACTGTGAACTAACATTCCATGAGCTCTGCAATAAAACATTTTAAAACCCACAACGTAATATTTTGTATTTTTTAAAAAAGATCGCAGAAGTACAGAAAAAAATTGCGAATAAAATATTTTTTTGTAAATATAAAAATAGTCCATGGAATATTATTTTAATGTTTTATTACGTAGCGCGTGGCATGTTATTTCACTGTGAATTATTTCACTTACGTAAGTTAACTGGTTTTAACTGTCTGCATGGAAGCAGAACATTCAAATTGTGACTTTGACGTACCGTTTTGAGAAAACTACGATATTAGCTAAAATTATTTTGTAAGAGGAAACTGTACTTATAAGTATCGTCTATGAAACTAACAATATTTCATAAATATTTCAAATTATGATTTTATCGCACTTGAACACCCTTAAGGACGACACAACACATGCATCACGCCTCATCCTAGCCTCTATGTGCAAGTCACTGAACTGGCGTGCAGTCTTCTCACCAACAACTAGTCTCTATGAGACATTCAGTGTTGGTCCTTTCATAAAAACCCTTATTTTCGCCTCTCGGCAGCGAGAAATTTAGCTTTGAACATTGCTGGTGATTCTGAGATGGGCGTACACAAACACACGTGTAGCGTTCATAGAGGTAATATATACCGTAAAACGGGGTGAGATTATGCCACGTTGGGGTGAGATTGTGCCAACATAATTCTACATAAAATAATATCATATCATTTTTTATTCTTGTGTTCTTTTTTCAAACTTGATTAATTCTTCAGAACTAAGCCTATGTACTTACCTTTTTTTTTTTTTTACTATATGTAAGCAAACATATACAATTAGGTTGTCACAATCTCACCCCACTTGGCAGAATCTCACCCCGTTTTACTGTAGTAGAGGGAACGTGACGTCACAAATGTGTGTCCAACATGGTCTCGAGTGATTGGTGTTGTTTATTTATGTTTTCTCGTCGTAAAAATGCAGTCGTGTTGTTTGAAACTCATGGCGTACCTTCCAGAATATATATTTAGTCATGCGGTGTCACCAAGATCTCGGTTCAAAACCTTATAGTAAGTATGTAGCTAATATTTACTTTTTACTAAAAACAGCTGGGTTAAGGAAAACAGTAACGTGGCAAACATTGTTTACATTTGTCGTTCTGAAATTTCTACGCAATTATACTATGCGATAATATGGTAGTATGCTCTCCTTTGTTCATATATTCATAAGGGACCAAAATAACCCAACATAGTTGTGATTACTAAGCAATAATTATCTTGGCTCTCAATGCTATTTCAAATTTCCCGCGCATATTTCACTTAATTAAGTCACGTGACACATGTTGAACACACAATTTCGTATGCAGCCGTATAGAGGATAGGTACTCCCTCTACCCCATATTTACTCTAAGGTAGCGTTCCTTGAATGATATTCCTAAGCAGGCATTACTCGCTCAAGTTGAGCAGTTTTCAGAAGAACGTCTACCAACCCAAGCTATTGAACTTCGTTGGCGGCTTGGGTAGGCGGTCACCTTAAGAGCATGAATCCGAGTTTCTCAACTGTCAGAAAAATTATTTTTAAAACTCAGACGACCACCGACAACGCAAAATTGCTCCGTAACTTAGTTGATAATTAATTTTTCTCTGTAATGTAATTTTACGAGACAAAACGTATTAAAACTTTATAACTTATTTTTAAATGTAAAAATCCAATAATTAACTAATTACCTACCATCCTTCCGAATTGTGTCTCTACAAAATCAGAGGACATAATTAAAACCAGCATGACAAAGTTAGAGCGGTTTTACGATATCGTATCCCGTTTACGTAAAAAAATATTGTCATCAAAAATGCAGAAATTCGAGTCCCAAGCCCTTAAGGGTGTTCAATTTGGGAATAATCGTAATTTTATATTCGTATGAAGTTAGTTTTGTAGGTATTATTTGGGAGCATATTATCCTCTCACAAAAAAGTAGCCTAGCCAGTTTTCCCATAATAGCATTTCTAAGTCAACATTTGCATGTTTCTAGTTCTTACATCTCGCAAAAACCAATCAACATAACGAAACAAAATAATTCAGAGTAAGTACACGTCACTGGCCAGGGCTTTACATACATAAAACCGGTTCAAAAATGTTTTGATTTTTAAACATGTCTGGAATTTTGGCACATTTTTGCTAAGTTTAGAAATTTTTATTAAAAAATTATTTGTATTGGGTTTTCATATACTTAAAGCCCTATCCCGTGACACGTACATTTACTCTGAATTATTTCGTTTCATTTAGTTGATTGTTTTTTTTTTTTTGGGAGGGGAGGGGGTTATTAACTGAAACATGCAAACGTTGACTCTGAAATGCGATTATGGGAAAACTTTCTGAGCTATTTTTTCTTGTACGGCGATTATGTAGCCTACTTCCAAGTAACATATTCAAAACTAACACTGTTTCGTTGAAATATAACATTACGATATTTTCCCCCTGGAACGCCTTCTGTGAAAGTGGTATTATTACCAGCGAACCAACTCCACCGTCATATTGTCGGTGGTCTACAGACAACCACGTGGGAATGGTAATCGTCGGTGGATGTGAGCTGCTGGCTGCGACGAAGATTACGTCACCAGCAACTGAAGAATATCCTTGCAGGCAAACCCTGGCGACATGAACATCTACTCCGCAGCAAATATTGCATGTGATTTGTTGGCGCACCAAAACAAATTTGCAAACGTTAACAGTCAAATGACAACACACACAATTCACTGTTTTAAACGCTAATACAATTCATAACAACGTCCAATTTTTATTCCTAGAATGTATATAAATTGATTTTCTGAACCCTATATTAGATTCGTAAGTGACTAAATATGTACAGACAATGAATGTAACCAACAATAATTGATGCAAACCAGTACTGAGTTCCTGGGATTGTGTCTGAAATTTAACAACACTTAACAAGTGGTTCAATAAAATATCTGGTCTTCAAAATACGAATACAATCTGTACCAGTTGATTCTACATCATGTACAGGCATGTATAATCCAGGTTTTATGTCATTTATGAGACTTGCCCCTAGCAAATTCTTTTACAAGCAACAGTTTAACGAGAATAAAAAAACTTACACTGGACACAAATAGAACAACTGAGCAGGGTGCTCGTAATTCCCTGTTAGAATTTTAGTCGGCAACATTACAATACGCACACTCACGACATTCCATGAGAGGGTGATATGACACTTATTATTACTTTTACATATTTATATAGAAATCTTAATTTGAGTACAGAAATATATGTTTTGCAGTGCAGTACAAAAATTCATTTCAATGTGCCAAGCAGCGTCTAATGGGTAGGGGCCATAAAATTTCGTGGATTCGATGTCCGGCATGCTAGAATTCACTATCCTATATATGCTCAAGCCCCGACTATTTGTCCACTAGCTGCTACTCAGTGGAACAACAGACAATGAACTAATATACGGGGCTTGAGTATTTATAGGACAATGGATTCTAGCCTGTACGTCACTTAATCCGCGAAATTTTCCGGCCCCTACTAATAGGGCGCTCAGGGTTGGCATTTGTTCTAAGACAGGATACAAAATATTCATATAAAAACTGTAATTTTGCAGAAACGCTAGAAAACAAAAAAAAAAAAAAAACTTCAGTCATCATTTACTATACAATAAAACGCTTTATATAAGTACACATATGTTTAATAATATCAAAGCAGAAAATGTGGATCTTATTGCGAATATTTCCCTTGAATCGATAGATTATATAAATAATACTTAACGTAAATTACATTCCCCTCATTAAGAGCACTACCTACTGATCATGCAGCCGCGGAGTTTTAATGTGGAATCCAAAATAAAAGTAATTAATACTCAAAATACTTATTTTATACATAACTTTTTAAATAAAAAAGTCTTATACAAAATGTTCGTAAGAAATGTTGCGATACAATTTTTTGAAAATCACCCCGTCCATAAATGTCTTTGTAAAATATGAACTTAAAATTACATTAAAGTAGTGGGAACTAAAAACAAAATTTGACAATTTAAAATGTCGCGTGTGTTCTTCCAGGTATTTCAGCATGTAATAATTTATACGAAAAAAGCAAATATGTTGTGGCAGTTACAAAATAAATTGTGACCATTCACCTTGCAATATTTATTTTGTGGTCATCACGGAAACATTTTGCTGTCAGCATTAAAATATTTTTAGTCATCAAAAATTGTTTTGTGATCAGTACAATATAATTATGCAGGGAAGACGTACTACATAAATCTTACAGTGTATATTTTAATGAGTCATTCTTAAAAATGATCCTCCACTCACTGAAAACTTATATATTTTATCACCTACTTTACAGGTAAACTCCGAGACTGCGTGCAGACCATTAAGGCTCAGCATAAGTCGCATTATTAAATTACTTTATTTTTCCCCGTTTTGAATTTCTGATTAGAAAACCCTGATATTTGCTATTACAACCATGGTTTTTAGTTTCTACTTTTACGCCTAAACGAGAGCAGATATCAAAAATATGTCTGGCAGATTTGTTTAAAATCGTCTTCACCATGTTAATTAATTTTTTAAGGCAGTGAATAGTTTTGTGGACATGTTCTATTGCGGTGTAACTTATCCAGTTGTGTAGTCCCATTGCCAAACTCTTTCAAAGGTAATATTGAATTTGTTTCTTTGCTATCCTTATTGCTTTTAGGCTGTTTATAACGAAATACTTTCATTACCAAAAACCACTCTAAAACACCCGCTCATTTTATTTTTACACTTTTCTACTTCAATTGCAAAATTTTCCACTTCTAAATGAAGGAAATAGGTTGCGATTGAGAGAAATACCGTGAAAATAGTGTCTGCGCCACACCTAATATAATTTAACTCGGTAAACTCCCTGTTCCTGCCGCCTACCACACGCTTCAAATGCTTTGTAATGTGCGGCGAAATACGTTTTTCTTTTACGAAACCATTCCACATGCGTCTAATGTGCCAAATGCACGAAAAGATAACACACTTCTGACAAGGACGGAATGTCATTAAAACTACACTGACAACAAAAAACTGCTATCCAGGTAAAATTAAATTTCTTTAGAGGAACCAGTCGTGTCTTCGAACAGCCAATGATGAAGAAATTTAATTTTTAAAACGTGTTTTAGTTTGTATTAAAATTGCTACACAAGAGACTTTGGCAGATAATTACAAAAAAATAGTACTCCTTGTAGTGTTTAGTGAACTACTAAAATTCCACAAAAATGTAAAACAACGAGCTAGCAGGTACTCAAAGTCCGTAAGATGGACCGGCGAGTATCTGGCATGCAAGTTGCACACTTGGCTCGTTGAGACGATGAGGCATTTAAGGGGCCCACCTCGTGGCACATGTGCTTGTGTGAGTGAGGTTTGGTGCTAAGGGCGACGTCGTATGGGCAATACAACGGTGCGTCGCCTCTACGCTTAAGGCGTGCAGTCTTCGCGAAAAAACTAATTTCCTATGGGACTTTAAGTGGTGACCCTATTGTTTTATTTAGGAAATCACTTTACTTATGTCCAATGCACTGCCCTTAAGTGGTTTCACGTGTATTCGGTTAGTATATTTTCCGCTATAGCAGCCGTTTTAACCCATTTCGACGTGACCTAAAAGGGGATTTCTAATACGTGTGTTGTCTTGAATGTACTTAAGGGCAGTCGTCTGAAGTGTGTGTTCTTTTCGTAGAGAAACGGCGTGAACACACGTGTATTAGTTTCGGTGTAAAACTTTTGCTTCAAACACGCTGCAGTGTGATTTTATGGCAACGAGGCGGGCCCCTTAATGCGCGCTTCAAAGTCACCTTAGAGCTCCGTTACTTCTGAGTCTCTAGCGCGCAGGCATAGGCGGCGCCCTGTTGGCGTAAAAATATCCTATATTCGAATTTTGGTAACAGATACCAGAGAGCGGAATGGAAAACTTTACATCGAAGTTCGCCAGTGTCTTAAAATTTCGCCACCATTCAACTAAGGTATGTATTACGTTTCCAAGGCAGCGTTGTACGTTGTGCAGAAACACACGTACTGTGCCTCCAGCACATGATTCTCCTATTCTGTTGGAGGTAAAGAGAGCACTTCCAAAGCCCATTTAAGGCGCCCACCTGCCTGCCTTGTAACCAGCGTTGCAGCGTGCTAACAGAACCCTTTTATCTAAGAAACTACTAAACGTGTATCTGATGTGTGGATTTACGAAAAGAACTAACACTTTAAACAACCTCGGAATAGTAGTTTTAAAACATCACGTTAATTATAAAAACCATTTCGGAGACCCTCAAAATGACTAAAAACGGCTTTTTTAATCTATTATATCCAAACAACTACTGAAGGGATTCTTGAGAAAGTACAATAGAGAGGTGTATTGGACTTGACTTAAAACATTCCGTCAATAAAAAGATGGGTTCACCACTGAAAGTGTCAGTCAGGCGAGTGTCCTACGATACCACTGCAAGCGGTTTCAGTGTCTTGCGGTAGAGGTGATACCACACCAGATGAGCCTGTCAACGTCGCCCTTGGAGTCGTGCCTCACTCACACTAACACACGGCCACTAAACGGGCGCCTTAATGTCTTTTGTTTTCAGCTGAAATGTATCTTACGACACTTATCATATCCTAGGTACACGTACTTGGCGCCTTCGAGGCCTGAAACTGCTTATTATTATTCTTGACAACGCGGTCTTCGAAGTGTTCACTATGTTATGACTAGCCTACACAAGATACTGCTAACACTTGCCCTCACCAGATATACATTCCAAGGTAAGACGGCGAATACGTCAGCACGTGTAGTACGAGAAATTAGCGCCTCGTATGTCATGCAAAGCAGTGTCGGCGCAGATGAAAGTGAACAAACACCTAGAGAAATTTCTCATTCTGCTTGCAGTTGGTAGCAGTGTAGAGTTTTAATTACCTTCTCATTTTCGCGCGTTAGCGAAGGTACTGTTTACAAAGTCTTCTTCCTGCGAGTAGCAAGTTTGGAGACATTCAGCTGCTTGTTATCAATGGTAATTTGAATTATGTTATCAGCAGTTAAAAGTGAACTATATTTGGCTAAAACAAACACTCGTGCAAATGCTGGAAACATTAAGTTCCGGAAACAACTCTGCAATAAATTTTCGATGAGGCAAGCTTGCCTTCATAAGCATGACGGTAACTCTAAACCTCTTCTGTATGCCACGGCACAAATTAGTTGCTAAAATATTAATCACTACAAAGATATTTGTTAACAGTATCGGTAGTAACGATAAATATATTGTGTTGCATTAAAACAGTTCTGCAGTAATATTTTTCACAAAGTTGTTAAAAGTTTTTCAAGGAAAATTTTATGTTTAAACATTTTATGTGAGTGTAGGTGTATTTTATTTATTTTTTTTTTGCAATGAAGTGATGTAATTTTGGCATGTGATTAAAGTATTTTTTTTTTTGCGCAGAATGATGTAAAATGTCGTGATACAATCGAAATATTCATAACCATATCAAAAACAGTAATTGTTGAACAGTTGAAATCATTCTCCGATGTCGAATGTGCTACAATCTTGTATAACCCAAGCCATAACCATACGCAATGCAAAGTCGCATAAGTTAGTAAAATCGTGATTTCTTACGCGAGAACCCCAATTCCCTTCCAATTCAATTAGTTTGTTTTTTCCGTCTTTAGATAAACGTATTACGAGAAAATAAGCAAAAGTAAGACATTATTAAAAAAAGTGTTAACGAAAGCAAGAATACAAGAGAAAGTTATGCGATACGTTAACATACTTAAATAAAGCCAATATATTTTTAAAACTTCATTCGACAGTGAAACTTGATTGGGCAATATGTGTAAACATCCAGATTTTTACGCCAGTTGTAGCAGGAAGAGTTTTTTATGATTTTGGTAATGGTAATGGGCATTGTTGTAGATATAGTTATTTAGATTGTACCACGGCCTTAAGTAGGCTACACGACATCAATATTTTCTAAAATAACATGACATTTAACTGTCTTTTCAATAATTACAACCACTGAATTTTGGTGAAAATAATTGAGGACTCAACATTCAAAAGGGGCAAAGTACCATTTCCAACAAAAATTAGTTAGGTACATAGAAAGGTGCCAAAGCATTAGGTCGAAGACATACCTAAAGTGCTATCTCCTAGTGATATTCATGCGCGCCGTACATCAGCACAATTAGATGGTTGGAGTAACATCAACACATTCTAGTCCATTGAAAAAATATATATTGATGTTCATAAGTGTTTTGTATTAATAGACCCACGATTTCATGGCGAAAAGATGTTTGCAACATTTGGTTTCGACGCGTCATGTGCACACCTGCAGCTCTGCTACATCGCCTGTGGTTGGATGATTTTACTCTCACTGGCCTTGGCAAATTATAGACGTACAAACTCACAATAATCTTATTCTTATTGGTGCAGTGAAATGAGAAACGTGTCTGATCATAGACACGCTGCCAATAACCTTGAAACAGAACTGCCGATGTGCACCTGAGTCACTGAAACAAAGTGGGGCAAAAATCTTTTCGCGACAAAATCGTGGCCCTATGTATTAATTACTATTCGATTGCTCCTATTTACTAATTTCCTATTGTAAAAATTATGCGAACGCATTTGAATAGTTCCTTGTTCATTTGTTTGTCGCAATATACTGTTCTCGTAATTATCTCGAAACTTACCTTTTGGCACTTAGCCCCTTATGAATGTTAAGTCCTCAATTCTGCACCACTTTGTCTTGGTTAGTGATTGGACGTTTTAAACTCTCAGCATCATGAGGTTCCACCCACAAGTCACACACCTATGGTGTTGTAGTAACGTCAGCCAATAACCATTTAGGCAGTTCAAGTGGGAAATTAATAATTTTATTTGAGTAGGAAATTATGTCAGTTTTGTAGACGTCACTTGAGACTGCATTTTCCTCTTATCGAAACATTTTCAGCGTGCATAGTATTAAAATAACAGCTTGTCGTAGTCAAAATATGTACGACTACGGGCGCGTACAACAACTAAGGAAAACTATCAGACTTACTAAAATGAAATAATTTACTCTATGATAAGATGTCGCGGCCTAATGGACAAAAGTTATTAAAATGTGAAAGGACGCATCTTCGTATTTTTAAAATACTGCTGAAAGTAAGGTTTTTAATGTTGAAAACTAACGACTCCTTAGGTGTACTAAAAACGAATACCATTTTATTTAATTCAAATATTTTGTTTTTGACCAATAGTGGCATACATCCCGATTACAACGATACCAAGTTTATAGCAATGCTAACTGTCGACACATTGTGGTATATATGTGCAGTAACAAGTGCGCGTCCCCTTCTACGACGCAACGATTTCTTATGCTCGCCTCTCTTATGTGTGTAGATAGCTCAAGCGACGTAACCTCTCCCTTCCACGTCCTTCCTCAGACTGAAACAAGCGAGGAGCGCGCACTAGTCTTTATACAGTGTCTGTGACCGCTTTACCTGTCTATTAACGTTATTCAGAGCATATATTCCGAGTTTCATAAGAATATGTGAGAGTGCTGATATTCACTAGTCCTGAATAACCTTAAGGACCTTGGACCCGAGTTTCTCGGCTTTCGAGATAATTATTTTTTAAAATACATACGAGAGTCAATATCATAAAATTGCTTCGTAACTTTGATGCAAATTAGTTTTACTACGCAATGTAATTTTTCGAGAGAAACTGCATGATGAGTATAGCTAATTTATCAATTAAAATAAAATTTCGTTAATTAACTAATTAGCAACTATTATGCAGTCTTCTGACTCGGCAAAATTAGAGAATGCAGTTTAAATCAGTCATAACAAAGTTACGAGGCGATTTTACGATATCGGCTCCCATTTATGTTTTAAAAAAAATTGTTGTTAAATGCGAAGAAACTCGGGTCCATGCCCAGAATTATTGTCACCAAATATCTCTAGCTCTACTCATAATTAAACTGTATTTAGTAATCAAAAGCAGTTACACGTCCAGCGATCGTGACGACATGATAAAGACAGAGTGTGATAAACAGTTCGGTGTCAGATAAGACATGGCACAACATAAGAAGGTATAGCAAACATTTGATGACTGGGCAAAACACTGAAGTAATGTGGCCTCATTTCGTAATCGTCTACGTCCTCAGGTGTTCAAGCAGACACTTGCGCCAAGTTGAGCAACCGTCAACAGTAACTTACGTGACGTGAGCTTTCAACTGTTTGAAAGATATCATTTCGAAACACTGGTCTACATATCACTGGTTAGCGACTGTGTTGGTCACATCAGACTTCAACAAGGCGGAAACAAACTCCTGTTTCCTGTGACGTGAAGAAACACCGCGCTTAAGCTCGCGGGTTCGATGAATGGGAATGTTTACCAAACATGAGTCTTGGTTCCAGTTGTTTTTGCTGCATGCAGGAAACGATCCCTAAACAGTTGGGTTTTGAAGGTCACGAAGTAGAAAAAAAAAGGGAATGAGACATGCTATAAAACAGAAACGTTAAAATGGCCAGGGTTTCAGTTAGCGCTTGTCCACACAAGCCACTTGTCTCTGTGCTACGCAACATGATAGCTAAGGTATGTAAGTTATGAGATTGTTAGTTGCATTTCTGAGGTCGTTGAACCCATGGCACTTGTGTATTTATGCCAAGCACTAGACAGTTTCAACAGATTTGTTAAGTGTTGGTATGTATGTACGAGATCGTCGATAACGCTGACACCGTTTGACCAATCAACGTGAAACTTGACACACACACACACACCAACACACCAGCCCCACACACACATATAAACATACACATAACATACAAACATATACATATATAGAAGGTTTTTATGCTATCCGTTGTATTCTAACTCGCCACTAAATGCGGTGTTGCAGCACATCAACATATGTACCTAGCTTCCTTTATGGCAATAGGTAGAGCCATGATTTTATGGCGAAAAGATTTTTGCAACATTTGATTTCAATGCGTCATGTGCACATCTGCAGCTCTGCTACATCGTCTGTGATTGGATGTTTTATTTCTCACTTGCCTTGGCCAATTACAGACGTACGGAGTCACAATAATTTCATTCTGATTGGTGCAGTCAAATGAGAGACGTATTGAGCAAAGACACGCTGCTAATAACAATGAAGCACAGCTGTCGATGTGCACGTGTGACACTGAATAAAGTGGGGCTTAAATATTCGCGACAAAATCGTGGCCCTACGTACAGGACATAGGAGGTAAAGGGAGGAGACGGTGTTCGCAATTCGACCAACACCCATGTGTATACATAATGGCAGGGCAACGTCTGACGGATTCTGCTAAATATTAATCATCACAAGTTAAATTTTCTTGACAGTAAAAAGTTTTACTCGACAAGAGGACGGTCATCCCTATTACACTCATTATAGACGGAGGTATTAATATGCATCAGTTTGCTGTTAGGCTGACATTCCTGGTAATATAACACATTATTCCAAGAACTGTTGTTCAATTTATATCCTTTTCCCATGTTTTGCTAAAATACCAGTAGAAATCATGATTTTCAAGGGTTTACACCTGCATTTATAATCGTCTTAAGGTTGTAAGTGTTCTGTATATTGACTTATTATTTTCTAAAGTGTAACACCTCACGAAATTTGTTGGTTTGTTTATACAAGATTCTGTGTGAACATGTAGAAATGTTGTGAGGTGATATCCTTCGCAAAATGAATACCAATCACAACTGTAGTGTGACTAGAATTTTTTAAGGGAGGGGAAGGGGTTTTAACTAAATATTTGGGGGAGGGTGGCACATTACCTAATATATTTTTTTTTTGTAAAACTACAAACAATGTACGTTCATTTCTCCGCAGTATGTATATTAAGGTTGCTATAGTTTTCACAATAAGCAAAACTGTCTACATAAAAGATTTGTAACATGTAAAGTTTTAATTTAATCGATAAATGTGATTTTTGATAATTTTGAACTGGAAGTGGTGCTTGTATCGCTGTGTGCCTCTGAGCCCTCTTCACGATGCTACACCGCTACGAACTATCGTACAGTAAATTGTAGGGACGGTCCACAATTATTTTCGCAGCTAATTACTTTACAGTGGCTCAAAATTTTCTTAACATCAACCAAACATTTGCTGTGGTGAAGGAAGTGTGTTTAGAGTGCGTTATATCCGATTGAGTATTGTACATTTGAATAGAGAACATTTTTGTGCCAACATATCCTTGAAAACACTGTAGTTTCTTGTGACATGTATGATTGGGTGACATACGTCTGACACAACGTAGCTATCTGAAGACCAATAATTGGCATCAAATAGTACAATATCGGGATTCTTATTGGCTCATTCAAATAGGATACCAGCTCCACGTACAAGCGAAAACCCGTAATCTTCTGGTGAGCTGAAAGTTTGTTGAAATCCAGCAAACAGTCAAATATTCTCCCGATAAACCACATCTCTAAATATTATTTGACTGAGACTACAGCCACGAAGTCAAATGTGCAATCGGTGTTGAAATACATTTCTTCTCAGTGTACGAACTTTACAAAAAAAATATTTCGAACTAAACGTATTATACGTGAAATTACTGGAAATTAATTGCAAAACATTAATATCGTCAATTTCTTAACATTTTTTTTTTTAATACAAGAGAGTTTCGTTGTATGTTTTAAAATCTTTTAGCATATAGTCCATGATATCTAAGATCCGTGTGAAGTATTTTATTCGAGTAAGTCAACTAGTTTTTGTCATTTATATGTTCAAGTAACTTGCAACTTTTGACTTTGACATGCTGCTATGGGAAAAATTTGAGAGATAAAAATTTTTCGTAAGTAGAATATGTAGTCACAAGTATAATATCTGCAAATATCACACTATGTCGTACAAATATAAAGTTATGCATTTTTGCCACTCGAACATCCTTAAGGAAAAGTCAGGCAGTGCTGCTACCACTCTTTCATTCAGGTTAACGGTCCGTGTAGTTGGCAAAACTGCAGTTGATACGTAAACAAGCCCACATCGCTCTGGCTGTTCAGATCCGCACGTCTTGTGTACCCGGAAACCTGCATTCTCGCGCACTTTTTTTTGTCACGTGCAGGAACTGAGAAACACGGCACCTTGCCAGCTTCCATCGCAAACACGATAAGAAGATACTGCTCTTTTTTCAAAGTTTATTCTAAGTTCCTGGTACGTGCGTGTCTTGTGTGATATTGCGATACTTTCATGTGCTCTGTCACACGCGGTCGCTTGCTGCGATCACAACAATCCCAGTTTTCGAAGTTTCGAAGTTTACACTTCTAAGTTCTAATTAGTTAGTTCAGTAGTTGTGGATTATACGAAACCAAAATTTACCCATAAATAAATTCGTATTAAAAAAAATTAAAAACCGGAATAAAACAAGCTCAAAAGTTAACAGAAAAAAATCCTTCGATATTTTAAACGCATCAAAATTCCTTTTTTTAAATATCGCCACACGAATATGTATAAATGTATGGACAAGTGCTTCAAAAAAGATGTTTTTTTTTCAGACCTAAAGTTTTTAATTTTCTTGAACGGGTTCATTTTTTTTTTTAAACATGCCCTGATATTGGTTGTATATTCTTCTTAAACCAAAGAAAGTAGGAGTGTAGATGACATGACAATGTCTACAATAAGGAACTAACCCAGCTTCGTCTGAAGATATTTGAGAAAAACACCGCAAACTTAAATCAAGAACCTACGTTCTTTCGAACACGAATGCGGTGTTACCACTGAATTCCTTACTAGATGTTACATTGTAAAATAGCCAAATTGTTTTTTTTCTATACGGCGTGTTAGATGTGTTTGTATGATATACGTATGTGAATAAATAAGTACATATTATGTACACAGAAATATTTTACGTACACCGGTACTGATGTTCAGACATTTTGTCTGAATTTTGAGTTACGTTTGAAAACATTTATAAATATGTACTTGTTCAACTATTACATCAGATCCTCCACGTACAAGAGACAAGACGGAAGTATTTATTTTAGTCTACTTCATTTTTTTAAATTTAAAATTTCGATGAAGTTTCAATTTTTGTAGTATACGTAGTCCACACAATGTATATTAATTTAAACACATAACCATGTAAAAATACGACGTCTAAGTTTTAAAAAAAAACTATAAAATTACGAGTAAATCTCTTGCACAATAAGATATCGAAGCGCACCGATAAAAAGTATTACCCGTGTAATAGGTTTACGAATTATTTTGGTGCAATTTTGTATATTTTCTGACAATATATATTTCTTATCAGGAGTGCATTTAAATAAACGTTGGGAAATTATTAACTGAAAAGAAATAAAATAGTCTACTGAAAAATGTACAGAATTTTTGCTTCTTTTATGGTAACGTTCTCAAATGTTTACTGACGTTATAAAAGTCCTAAACCGACAGTGACAAAATTAGTTCAGAAAGTTAACCACAGAAAATGAAAAAAAGTATTTTTCTTTCGTCCGTTATTTATCTTCGCCATAAGTATAATTTTTTTCTATCGCCAGCGCATTATTATTCTCGACGATGATTAAAGCCCTTTGTGATTCAGACTGAAGGAAAAAAAAAAGGAAAATAAAAAAGCCATAGAATTGACGGACTTAACGAACAAGCTAAAAAGATTACTCAAATGAGATTTCTTTCATGACACGGACATGGAAGAAACGTCACTGGGAAAGCTGGTTGAAGATTCTTCTAGACGTGTCTACACAGGGTTCTCAGTAATTTTTTACGTAATACACTCACCACTTCCCGCCTAAACACTACTGGGGCTTGCGGTTCTGTTAAAATGCTTCTTATTTGACAGTAGCACTACCTGCCGTTGGCTCTCCTGTCGCCCCAGCCACGTAGAGCCCGATCACACTGATAAGATCACGCGTTGTATAGGCTTTCAAATCATCATTTTTTCGATACCTTAGATTTTTCCGTTAAGAGGGTGTGGTACATAGTTCAACGCTAAAAGCATTATTAATCAATAACTGTAGGTTTCTGGAAGCCAATTTGCAAAAATTAAACAACAGCAATCCTAGAAAATAGTTTTAGCCAACGTTTTAAACAAGATTGTTTCCAGTGTTACGAACTTCTGAGGCACAATCTCTGACGCCGGAACATCGTGCATTTAACTGCGGCGCAAGAGATCACGCGTAGCTAATTAGTAATTCTGGATAAATATTTACTTAAAAAGTTGGCAAACACCATTATCTTGGGTTGTCAATGAGTATTTCATCCATAATTGGCTTCGAAAAAAGCGTAGAAATCAATTGATATTTTCAGCGTATATTTATCTACCACGCACTCTTAAGGGATCTCCCCACCTGCGCTTGAAATGCGTTACAGCGAGTTACGACTGTTATTTTTCTGACGAAATTATTTAACGCGCATTATATTTGTTTATCTGCGAAAAGAATACACACTTCAAACTATGTCGGTATAGTTTCAAAATTTTGGCACGTTTGTCAAAAACATAATTTTCGGGTTCCTCAAAGTGGCCAAAATAGGGTTTTTCAGACTGCCATGTCTGTTAAAGTAACAACCGGATTCGAAAAACACAACAATAGCAACAAGAGCTAAACTTTGAACTATTCAGCTGTTCTACAAAATAATAAAATAATCTGGCCATCGCTTAAAGACCCATAGGAAAAAGAATAATAGTATACACGCCAGCTGAGTGGCTTGCGCGGAGAGGCGATAATACATTACTAGAGACATGCTAAATTCACGTCATCGTTTGGTAGCAGACTAAACTTCACTTTCTTATACATAACACAGCATAATTTGAGATTCAATTGCACACGAACATTTACGTGTTGCCGTTTACGTCTGTTACGTCGTTACAGAGATTGGCCTATACCGTGTATTATAAGCATTCTCCGCGGCAAGTCACGACAATATCGGCCAGCGGGAGGGGACGAAAGAGCTTATAGTCACTTGGAGTCTAGTCGGCTGTGAGAAAATAACGCGAATTTTGCATGTCTCTATGCATTACATACGTCGGCCAACGGAAACCTTACTGATCCTGCCCCCCCCCCCCCACACACACACACAAACGCAGGATATCTAGGGGGATGCTGCGCAAAAGCAGCGCATTTTCACAATTTTCGACATAGCTTTTCCTCCTCGCTTATTATAGAAAATCAAGGCTCGACAATTCGTAGATTACAATTTTGTACACCTTCTTACTTTATTGCATAGTCACAGACTTTCTTATTCTTGGAGCACTGATGGCTGATAGGAAAAATGTCTCTTTTTTCTCCTACCTGCCATCAGTGTTGCAAAAAGTAAGACAGTCTGTGACAGTGTAGTAATGTCATAAGTTGTACTTACGTACCTCTATTTAACGCGGGAAAACTTGACAGTTTGCTGGGTTTCAACGCACGTTCAGTTTACCATAAGATGACTGGCTTTCGCTTTCATGTGGAGTTTTTGCCCTATTTGACTGATCCAATAAGAATCTCGCTGTTGTAATATTTGATTGGTTTGCAGACATGAACGTTGTGTCACACCCATGGTCTAAGAGGAAGAGGTCTTGACACTGCCTATGCTCTCCAGCAAGAGAAAGTGACCCCTTCATGTCGCCGAGCGCTAGTAGTCATTTGGTGGAAGATTTGTCTTGTTTACATCTCGCGTTTTAACATGTTTGCAATTATTTACATAAAATAATGTTAATAAAGTAAGCTGATATAGTATATACATGTTCCATGTCCATAAATGCATTGGCATGTGTGGAACTGTTTATAAAAGTAGTCTGAAGAAATATATTGTGTATTATTATTTTAGTGAACACATTCAAACAAAAACTATATTTCGTGCCCTATAAAGTTTTAGAATCGTTGCAATGTGCATCTACATGTAAAAGATTGGAAAATTAAATTTTATTGTTGTAAAAAAATGTGTTCCAATACAAAATTACGTTCCCAGTTTATTCTTCGATATAATACTCGCAATTCCGGTAACAACTTCACATTTTAAGCTAAACCAAAAACAAAAACAAGACAAATCTTCCACCAAATTACTACTAGCGCTCGGCGACATTAAAGAGTCACATTCTATTCCTCAGTGTCAAGACCTCTACCTTCATAGACCGTGGTCACACCACATCGCCTAATCAAATGTGTTGTAATTAACTACAGCGTTTTCAAGGTTATGTTGGCACAAAACATTTTCGCGATGTATCATCCTCTCTAGTAATGCCTCTAAAGTGGCTACTGGGGTTACCTAAATGAAGTTTCGAGAACTGACAACAACGTTGGTAGCTGCAGATGCATTCATGAGGCGTTTGTGAGGACTTCAGGGGCTGGCTCGTGAACATGTGTTTTATGTGATATCTTAAATGAGGACAATAATTAAAATTAGAACTTTACTTTATGAATTGAGGTACTTATATTACTAATCTTACCAATCAGTAGTTCACCCTAGAGTGAAACAATGTTTTGTATTGGAATGAATACAAAATCGGCATTAAACATCGGTTTGTTCTAGACAACTATTGATTCATCAAATAAGTAATGTAAGTCTTCCAAAGCATAAAGTAAAGTTTTCATTCTCTTCCTCACTTAAAATGATATCACATAGAGTGAAACAATGTTTTGTATTGGAATGAATACAAAATCGGCATTAAACATCGGTTAGTTCTAGACAACTATTGATTCATCAAATAAGTAATATAAGTCTTCCAAAGCATAAAGTAAAGTTTTCATTCTCTTCCTCACTTAAAATGATATCACATAGAGTGAA